>JAZEWT010000023.1:7366432-7378951 GCA_036362905.1 Mordacia mordax | reverse complement strand
TCCAGGAGCATGCTTTTGGACTGTGGGAGGAAACCGGAGTACCCGGCGAAAACCCACGCGGACACGGGGAGAGAACTCGCAAACTCCACACAGAAAGCAGCAGCGCCCGAGCCGAGATTCGAACCCGGGACCTTCTTGCTGTGAAGCAACAGCGCAACCCACTGGGCCATCGTGCCGCCCGAGGCCCAGAACCGGTTCAGAAAATCATCACTGACGTTAGTCATGAGCCACTGTCATCACAAGCACATCGGTCAGGAAAATATAGGGGTAGAGAAATGGATGCATAGTCAAAGCTATCAACACCGTGGGTATGTTTTGTCTACTCAGAGTCAAGTGCAAAACCGACTGATTTGCTGTGTTTAAAACATGTGTTTACAAACGTTTTAACGTCAAGAGCAAGACTTTTTCCTCGGTGCAAACACATAACAAAAATAAAATGACGTTTTGAAACTTTACACTCCGTACAAAGTCCCACAACGGTTCACACTGTATTGAACAAAACTGAAATTGCAATCACAGCCAATATAAATTGAACAGTCATGAAATCAAACTAAAACGTTAGAAAATTGGAATGTAAACTGGTAACGTAGCAGAACCCGATACAAACGTTAACTCTATCGTTACGCCCACATGCCTTACGCATGTTGAAGCCTGCACATTGAAATAGCTTAATATACCTGTGTATTTTTCAGTACCTCGCTTGCCAAGTGATCTTTGTGTTCAACTAGCGTGGTTAAATCAACAACACAGCTCATTTGGCTTAACGCGATGGGGTGGCTGTTAAGCACAAGTTATGGTATACTTAATGCAGTGTTTATCATCAGCATTATCAATACCCGGGCTGCACTGTGGCCCAGTGGGTAGCGCTGTCGCCTCAGTAAGAAGCCCCCGGGTTCGAATTTCGGCTCGGGTGCCTTTCTGTGTGGAGTTTGCATGCTCTCTCCCCGTGTCCGTGTGGGTTTTCGTCGGGCATTCCGGTTTCCTCGCACAGTCCAAAAAACATGCTGCTGCATAGGTTAATTGGCTTGCAGATTAAATGGCCCTCAGTGCCAGGTGATGGGCTGGCGTCCCATCGTGGGTATATCCCTGCCTTGCGCCCTGTGTCTGCCGGGATAGGCTCCGGCTCATCGCGACCCTGTAGAGGACCAAGCGGTTCTGACAATGAGATGAGATGAGATGAGATTTTCAATACCCACTTAATCCTGTACAGGGTCGCGGGGGGGAGGGGGGGCAGAGCCTATCCCGGCCGACAGAGGACGCAAGACGGTGCTATACCCAGGATGTGACGCCAGTACATCGCAAGTTACACTTTTTTGGGGCAATTTACTCACCAGGCCAATGAACATGGGCAGCCGCGTGTCTTTGCACGGTGGGAGGAAACCGGCGAAAATCCACGCGGACGCGGACAGAAAACACACAAACTCTGCACAAAAAGACACCTGAGCCAGGGATCGAACCCAGGTATTTTTGCTGTGAAGCAGCAGCGCTACTGACTGCGGCACCGCGCCGCCGATATTACCTTTTGGTAGAAGCCCCTTAATGGACTTTGGTTTGGGTGTATTGGTTGTGGGGTCACTTTGTTGCGTTTGAGGAATATTAGATAACGCGACCCGCCTGTTTGTTTTGTAGCCAGTTCATCCCCAGTCGAAACTTCATCTTTGCGTGACACTGAGGTTTTTGTGTGCGGCATCTCAAGTTTGGTCTCACGAAGCGAACAATTTACGTTGTGTTTTCGAAAGTTACAAAACAATTTTCTAGATTCTATTTCGAATGAGTGATTGCTGAGGTCACAACGCTTCATACCTCGGCTATCAATGACATAAGAAAAAAGGCTGTTCTTATCCGATATAAATTAATACTCATTGGTGCATCAAATTACAACTTGTGGCTGTTTATTCACTACCGACCAGAATTCGTTGCAAAATATATCTAAGTACAGATAACATAAAGGCAACGCACATTGTTGTGATTTTATTAATAAAAATCAACTTAACAATATGAGAAATCAGAGAAGAATGTGTAATGATTTTTCGCTATTATGAACAGAAACTATTTTACTGGTTATCGTGTAATGTAACACGCAAAGAAAATGCTTGAATGCATATTTCGTTAAGTTGCTTGACATTCATTTGGTTAACATCTGTTCACTGTAGGCACCTAAAGGTCGTTAAAACATATACAATATCTGGCTAATTCAACGGTCGTGACAAACACGAAGTGTCTGAATATGGTACTTTTTATTAAAAAAATATCTTGGCACGGACTCTGTTGCGAACTCCTTTTTCCAAATCCACGAAGTCACCCGGACGGTTTAGTGGGGAGGGTTCTGTATATAAACCACACGTTGAATCTGAAAGTGCTCAGATAATTTAACCGCTGCAGCAATGTTGCACTGTTTGCTAAGCGTAGCAGTGTGACGGAGCGGTGTTGAGTCAATCTTCCGACCGCCAAAAAAAATGTTTTGTGAAGACAACATAAAAGGTGGCGTTCACGCGTGGGTGTGTTAGTGATTCATTGGGTCCAAAGAGCGAGGACTCGTAGCAGCGAAGTTTGTACTTCCCTTGGAGCTGCCCAGGTCTGGGGACAGAAAAGCCTGCGCACGGTTTCACGGATGAGTTGTTCAAAATGAAGCACTTTAATCTGTGCCTGATTTGCTCGTGTTTGATAGTTCTCCCTCCAGTTTCAGCGCAGTGGTGGAACACGATCTTTAAGGCGCCCACGAAGGCTCCTGAGTCGTCGAAGCCCGGCAAGTCGGAATCGCCCCTCGAAAAGGGTGGCAAACAAACCACCGTCGCGCCGACATTCTGGCCGCTTGGCGAGGACGACGAATACGATCCCGAGGAAGACTACGATCGCATCGACGAGGGGCAGGGCGAGGAGGACGATTACGACGAGGAAGAGGACGAAGGTGAAAGCGAAGACAATGACGGTGCCGCAGGAGAGCCTAAAGAGGAAGACGTGGTGGAAGATAATGAAGAGCGGGAGGAGGAGGTGGAAGAACATGACGACAACGGCAACAAGGAAAATGGTGATAAGGACAAAGATAATGTGGACCTAATAGACGAAGATGATTATGACGACTATTCAGATAAAACAACAGACCCGGTTGAGGGTGACACTGAAATCATAACGGGTGGAGATGAGGATGACATTGAAGGTAAGCTTTCGGTTGTGTATCTCCTCTCATCTCATTATCTGAAACCGCTTAATCCTATATTGGGTCACGGTGAGCCGGAGCCTATCCCGGAAACACAGGGCGTAAGGCAGGAATGCACCCGACGACGGGACACCAGTCCATCGCCGGGCATTGCGGGACAATTTTAATCTGCGAGCCAATCAACCTATCCAGGAGCATGCTTTTGGACTGTGGGAGGAAACCGGAGTACCCGGCGAAAACCCACGCGGACACGGGGAGAGCATGCAAACTCCACACAGAAAGGCACCCGAGCCGAGAGATTCGAACCCGGGACCTTCTTGCTGTGAGGCGTCAGCGCTAACCACTGGGCCACCGCGCCGCCCTGCAAAATGATTGTTTGCACTATCCCAAAGCGATTGTAATTTTGTGATTAAACAGCACGTTTTTTTTAAAGCAATTCCTGTGATTATTTAGATACCACCGTAGCAGATGTCAAAATAGCAATCTAAGCTCTCTACACTTTTTGTTTGTGTTGAAGCTATCTGCAACAAATAATATAACCTTTATTGCTTGGGCAGATAAGAGATAACATATGCGCCTATATGATAGAGGGCATGAGCTCTAAAATTAACCTTGTATGCCGTAACATGCAATGAAAGGACAACATACGCGCCCTCCTAGAGATCCAAAGTATTACCACATGTCTCTAATGTGAGCGTGAGGTTTTATTATTCATTAAGAAGCTGTTCACCATGTCAGCAGGATTAACACATTTTCAATTTTTCAACGGTGGTGGCCCCGTCGTTTTTATGAAATGCGATGGCTACTGTCGACAACGTATATTTCGAATTGCTCGACATAGCTGTCCTGTCAGGATAGCTGTGTCCAGTGTTCCTTCTCTTCACGACGTTTCAGGTGCCGCGCTGGAGGCGAAACGTCGCTAATAAGAAGAAAGGAACACTTCCTGTGGTTATCCTAAAAAAAAACAGCTATGAAAGGCTATTCTCATGTATCGAGCCATGAAAACCTATATCAGTACAACGTATATTAATTAATAATAAATAAGAAGAAGAATTTAAGGCTCTTTATAAATCTCGGCTCGGGTGCCTTTCTGTGTGGAGTTTGCATGTTCTCTCCTCGTGTCCGCGTGGGTTTTCGCCGGACACTCCGGTTTCTTCCCACAGTCTAAAAACATGCTGCTGCATAGGTTAATTGGCGCGCAGACTAAATTGCCCGCAGTGCCCGGTGATGGACTGGCGTCCCATCATGGGTATATCCTTGTCTTGCGTCCTGTGTCTGCCGGGATAGGCTCCGGCTCACCGTGACCCTATACAGGACTAAGCGGTTTCTGGCACTGAGATGAAATGAGATAAATGTACTAATAAATATAATAAATATGCGTATCTTCATGCAGTATAGGATAGGGAACATTACCCATATTTCACCGTGCTGTTTATGTCAAGGGTGGTGAAGTTATCGGGAAGGAGGGTGGAAGACAGGACCGATTCAGATATCACTCGCCATTGATGTTAACCGTGGCGGGATATCAAACTCATGCCCCTAGGTTCATAGCACATTGTGATAATCGCTGCACCACCACCACCACTGCACACCAAGTACGTGTAACTTTCAGCGTGAAAGTTTCGAGTGATTTAGCATTGCTCTATTAGTATTGCACATCAATCACCTCTAAAAGTTAAGAATGCCAAATGAAGGACACACTAATCACATGGGCACGGGTCTTGCAGTCATAATCTTGAAACACGTGTTCGCGTTTTGACATTATACACGATGGCGAAAAAACAGCTGACACCGTTCTACCTACATTAAATATGAATGTGTCCGTTAATTGTGGCACACTGTATAATAATCCAACGTTAGAGTGTTCAACAGCACGATTTTTTTCATTGCTGAACTTGGAATTGGATAAAATGTGTATACACGTGATAACCATTTACGTAGGACTGTGATCTCATCTCAGAAGCTGCCTAGTCCTGTACAGGGTCGCGGTGAGCCGGAGCCTATCCCGGCAGACACAGGGCGCAAGGCAGGGACATCCCACGATGGGATGCCAGTCCAGCACTGCGGGCAATTTAGTCTACAAGCTAATTAACCCATACAGCAACATGTTTTTTTGGACTGTGGGAGGCAACCGGAGTGCCTGGCGAAAACTCACGCGGATACGGGGAGAGCATACAAACTCCACACAGAAAGGCACCCGAGCCGAGATTCGAACCCGGGCCCTTCTTGCTGGGAGGCGACAGCACTACCTACTGGGCCACCGTGCCGCCCCAGGACTGTGATGGAAATGCAATAATGTTTCAAATATCAATGAATTACAGTTAAAGTACACATGCTTCGACACGTACGTTTGCACTATTGTAAGAAATAACTATTCACAAAAAATAAATGTTTGTCATACAGTAAGTGTCTAACGGATTGACGACCAGTTTACAAAATTACTATATTGCGTTACGTGACTGCGGTTACGCTAACTGTATTCTATGCTCCAAACCGCTATGGTCCAACCACACGGCCCGTCCCTGCGTGGTTGTGGTTTGAGAACTCGTCTCAATCCGCCCTCGCAATATGGAATGTTCAATGGCGTTCACCTGACCCGCCGCACCCAGGGGCACTTACTGGGGTACGCGGCGTTGTTCCTGCTTGCGTGGGAGACAAGGGGTGCTTGCGTGTTGATAGAGAGGCTCCAGAGCCATGTGGTTCAAACGTGAGCTTTCAAAGGCCACGCAGTTAAAACAGAACCATTTTTAAACAATTTAGACCACTAAAGATTTGTCTGGTTAAGTATTTTCAGAGCAGCTGAAAATATATATGTATTGTCTTTTTTCAAAAGCGTATGTGCTAGTATTTGCGCTGGGGTTGAACTTACCACTTTCATCATTCTACAAATAATAATAATAATATTTAATAATATTTGCATTTCTAAAACTATTTTTACCCTCAGGTCAGAAAGAGCTGCAAATTATTATACACAGGTATTTGCTGTGTGGTCAAAAGACCCATTTACTCCTTTCAGAATGGGCCAGCAAAAGGGACAATGCTTGACATTATTTTCCCATGCCTAGGCAGCAAAGCACCCCAAGCCCGCATAAGTTCTATGTTTTCAACGACTGACCTCAACGTCTCCGATGTTGTTCACGCATGGCTATTTACAATGGGCATCTTGACAAGTTGATGAATGTATGGGTGCATGGTATGTTCTTTATCGTTGTGACTGCTATGAAACACCGAGCAGTTAACATGAGCTTTTTGTGGCTGCAAATCCCCCGTACTTGCAATCCCATGCAATTGGTACATAAGTGGATATTTTGAGGAGTGTTTGGAATTAGTCAATGGGCCAGAGCAGAAAATGTATACCACCTAAGTTAGCAATACTTTAATTGTTCTCGTACTTATATCAGGAATGAGAGTACATTATTTGGTGAGCCACTTATTTCAAATGCTTTTCACACAAGTGACTTGTTTTTCACGCAAAAAAAGTTTCAACCACTAAAGTTATGCCATCTCGAGTGGCACGATGAAGTGAATTATCTGCTCTGGGCTGATGATATCGGTGGACAGTGGCGACTGGGAGTAAACACGAGACATTCTATTGTTGTCACTTCCTACGTCTTTATTTTAGTTATGAAACATACACGCTGTGTGTTATGGTGCATTTAATATGTCTGGTGGTGAACGCACGTGCGTTATTGCTTAGGTTTCCTGATTTTAATGTAGTTTCATAATGTCAAGAGTTGGTGGATTCTTATCATCGTTAGAATGAAAATTAATGAATCATTCGCTATTCCTATCGTTTATTGTTTACGATCATTTTGTGAATAATATATGGGCCTTGAGTCAGATACTGTAGGGACTTCTAAGCTCTAGCAAATTGGCACAACCGACTTTTATGGTATGCATTGGCAATTCCTTGCAATCTATTCCTGCACTGGAAAACGGGCTGATCACGGGGTCTTCTTTTCCTTCGTTTCTTACTTAAAAAAAATACATTTTGAACTGTAGATCGTCAAACCCACACGTTTCACATGACTGAGTTTGTGGTTAAGCTGCCTTGCATGTAACGACACAGCTCCCAGGTTCGCTGCAGCCAAAAAGTAGCTGCCGGCACGTGAATAGCATGGCCCTGTCACGAATTCGTATAACTCACAAGGCCATAAGCCAAGTGGAGAGAGCGCTGCGTGAAAAGCGACTCGACTTATTGACGCTTTTTTTTGTCTCCAAGTGAACCGAGCAGAGTTAACTTTTGAGTGATGTGTGAAAGAAAAAAGAGAGCGTCAAGAATGTGGATTCATTCACACCCACATCAGAGCTCGTGCGCGACAGAACACTGCTTGGAAGTGTAATCAGTCATTTTGCAACGCATTGCATTGAATAATAACAATGATTGCATTTATAGAGCGCTTTTCACCCGAGGGTCACAAAGCGCTGCACAGAGATGCGGAAAGAACGGCACGTCAACAATGACAGAGAACGGAAAATCAAAAACAACAACGTTTTTTGTGGGGTTTTTTTTTACAAATCCGAGCTGTGGAGAGAACGCCATGTCAACAACAACATTAGAACAGTTCAACTGACAATCAAACAGTAGCGATGAATCATAGCACACAAAGTAAGCAACAAATAAATACATTCTAAACAAACAAGGAAGGAACATATGCTTCCGAGCAGGTGCGGATCCGAAGAGAACCAACATCCCGGCACGACAACATTGAGCCGCATCAATAGTCCTAGCCGGAGGACTTGAAAGCTTTACGGAACAAGTGAGTCTTGAGACGAGATTTGAAGATGCCCAAGGACTCGGCTGAACGAATCTACAGTGGAAGGGCATTCCAGAGTCTTGGAGCAGCACGCGAGAAGGCTCTGTAATCCATCGAATGGAGGTGCGACCTGGGCACATACAGCAAACCCGTATTGGAGGATCGAAGTTGTGTTGAGGAGGATGCCTAAAGTAGGTCACGGACGTATGTCGGAGCTGCGCCAGTGAGAGCCTTGTAGGTGAGAAGGAGGATCTTGAATTCAATCTTGTATTTAACAGGTAACCAGTGGAGAGACATCAGTACTGGAGACATATGATTGTGAATGGGTGTGCGAGTGAGGACTCCAGCCGCGGCATTCTGCACACGTTGGAGACGATTAATCAGATAGGCAGGGATGCCAGGGAGCAGTGCATTGCAGTCATCGAGGAGATGAAGATGTGTATTAGCTTCTCAGCGTCAGCAGGTGACAGGATGTTGCACAGTCTGGCTATATTTCTGAGATGGAAAAAGGCCACCTTCGTCACCTGGTTGATGTGTGTCTCGAAGATGAGTGAGGAATCAAGAGTCACACCTCGACTCCCGACTGCCTTCAAAAGTCTGGTCGTCAAGCATCAACTGGATAGGTTCATCCTTGGACAATTGGCGCGGGGTTCCCGACAAGCAAAGCGTCTGTTTGGTCGCCATTTAGTTTCAGAAAATTTGAATTGAGCCCGGCCTTTACAGACACACATATACACGTATGCCTATAACGACATCACCCAAAATACACCCAATCTTGCCAGATCGTAGAACTAGACCTGAACTGTGCTTGAACAGGTAACCACCATGTACATCGGGTTGTCATATGCATAGCCATCTGAGGGGCTAAGAAGTAAGTTCAGAAAAAAAAATCAGTTGTAGTACTGAACGTTATATGCTCCCACATGTATGCTCCCTACTATAGCTGACCTGCAAACAACCCACGATTTGGGCAGGCCCTCGTCCAGCAGTGGACTAACAGACTAAGAGATGTTTCTGCAACTTTGTTTAGTACTTTATAGAACAATTGTTACCACATATAAAACAACACAAATAGGCTATCTTTGCCATCTTCTTAGAACAAGGTTCAACGTCTGTCTCAAGGTTTGTTTTCGCAGCAAGAGAAGAGAATACATTATATAATAATTAGCAACGGTGCCGCCTTTGTTTGGCATTGGTCTGGCTCCCACAGTTGTGTACACAAAAAAGCATCCTTTAAAAAGGGGGCTTATCTTTGCCCTGCCCTTGGGTCGGAAGCTAAATCATCGTAAGAATGGGCACGCAAACATCTCTCAGTACCTCAGTTGTTGTACAGCGTGTTCTAGATGTGTTGCTTCCCTCATTTTACAGTTTTTTTTTCATTGAGCCCATATTCTCCCTACAAGCTACTCTTCAATAGTATTTGAAATCGTATCAGCCATCTAAAATCAGGTGACTAAAGGGTGATTTATAACAGATGCGGGGGTCGCTATTAACATCACCTCGTACCCACCCCGTCACCCATGATTGAAAATTCGGTTGCTACAGCCAGCATTTTACAACCTGGGCGAGCAGCTCGAATTGGAGCCCAGGTTTGGCACGGGTGGGTACCTGATGATGCTGATTGCAATTATCAGCGAAACGTCGTATCTCGTTGTAAAATACCGTGGGTTCGCTCTCCAACGCACCGGTGTGCTGAGATAATGAAGAAATTGGCACGTTTTTTTCACGTGATGAACCTTACTAATTGGCCGTGCCGGGTAGTGGAGGGTTAAACGACACTATTTTTTATGTGACCTGACCCAGAAAAAATGGATTTCGTCGATATGTATTATACTCTATTGTACTTTACGACTGTTGGTTCTAAAGTTATAAGTTTTTAAGACAATCAATTTATGCAACGTTGACATACATATTTAAGCATTTCTTTCAACTGTAAGTTTTCACCTTAATGTGTTCAATCATATAGTAATGGTATAGCAGCAAGCTGCACCATTAAGTTACACAGATGTATGGAAATAATGTCTCTGAACTGACCCATTAACACTTATTTCGTCGTGACGAGAGCCTCCTGTTGTCGGAGATTTCTTTAACGGAGTGAACACCCTGAAGCGAATGTGGAACTTGTCATAATTAGCTTTACACTTGTATAAGTTCTGTGTTAATGAAAAAACCCTTCGTGTTTCCAAGGGCCTTCAGAGGGCAAGATGGAGGAGGAAGACGCTCTCCCCATTGAGGAAGACTTCACACCACCAAGCACACCTTCAGCGACAAAGGTGAGCACGAGTAGGGGTGAGGACGGGACATGTTTCAGCTCACCTTCCTCACCAACTGTGTCTTAGGAGGAAGTTCAGTCGGTGCTGGAATACAAACAGACACTGACTGCTCGCCTGGTTCGGAGTTGCGTAAGGTTATAGCAGCAAAGAGCAAGGGATGCCCGCTCATAACAGGGATTCTATATTACTGGTGAGTGAATGTGGCACGCCTAAACCAATCCCGAGACGGCAATTCAGACAGCGGTTAGAGGCTGAAATCAAGCACGAGACACAACTAATTATAAAACACAGCTTTGCATTTGATAGCATGAGCTTAGCGATACCCACCATCCATTATATTCGACCAACGACGACCCCTAATGGGATTACATTCACCTGCCGATTGTGCGATTCATATATTGTGATTACTTGTCAAATTTTCAAATAATTACATACTCCCAGCGATCGAGCAAATATTGACAGTGACGATTCTCCTTTGTGCAACAAACCAATCATGAACACCAGAGCGTGCACCGCGTTGATGCCCTTTGGTGACGATGAGCTGTTTAACACACGCAGGAGAAGACTATAACGGTCCCTTCTACAATGAAAGCAGGCGGTTCTATACCCAGCACTCTCCAACCCAAAGAACAAATCGCGAAGGGATTTCTTCCGATCAAGGGTGAACAAGTAAGATCACTTTTTGACTGGATTCTCCAACGAGGGAGAGTGGCTGGCAGTGACGATGCCGGATGCTGATGTGTGATCTTTACCGCAATGATAAGGATACTGTGAGTTGTAATCCTTAGCACACCGGACAATCCAGGGGTTTTTGGGTGCAGTCTTTCTTCGTGCGGGACGAAAATAATGCAGTTTTGTTTTGGTAACTTGCTGCTCTCCGCAACAGCAAGACAGTTCAATGGCAGCACGCATTCCCGCTAGGCCGGGCGAACAAATTAGAACGTGGATAAGAATTTCACGGCCGTGCCGCTGCTTGTCCACACGTGCACACGCATGAGTATCCGCGCAGACGGGGGCAGGTTAATCCACCTGTGTCGCACGCTGTCACACAGACATGCAGCCGTAGTTCGTGCATGTTGAACGTATGCATATATAATTTACTCACTTTCATTTTTGCAGTTGTGTACAATTCAGTTTGGACTGTAATGGCAATATATATCGAATCCTTAATTTTAAAATAAATAAATCCCTTTTGGAATGATAGCACTATTTGCATACCAAGCTTCGTACCTAGTTTAAAACGCCAATAGCTGTGGGATTAGTCATGCGGTGCTATTATAAATAAAGACTACTTATCGCAGCAATTCAAACCGTGGCTTGAGCTTTTAACAGGATCACACACGCACCGCTATGCATAGCTGCCTAAATTGTGTAGAGCTGACACGGCGTAGTATGATTAATTGGTGGGCTGCAGCAGCTCAGAGACATTTTGTACTTTCACTGCAGTCACACAAACGAGATATTTCAAGGCAGTGGTTCTGAACCTGTTGTTCACAGACGGCAGGCGCATCACAATGCCTTGGGAAATGGTTTCTGGCTCTGTTGCAGTGCAGATTATTTTCAGAATACACAATATTATTTTTTTACTTCATGGTAGTCTGAGAAAGACTTGTGATGGTTGACTGTGGTCTGAAAGGGTTGGGAACCACTGCTGTAAAGATTAATTGCATAAGTATTGAAAACCTACATACTTTCATACAGCAAACCATGTTTGTGAAAACATCCCCACTCTCTTACGTTTCCTTTGTGTCATACATTACTCTTGTGAAATGCAATGACATAAATACCTAGCAGAGCTGTTGTAGCAATTAGAAACATTGTTTATAGTTCATGCTTAGACAAGATGTGGTTGTAATATTTTATGACCTATTAAGTTTCCCATCGCAATAGAGTACGAGTGCTATCAGCTACCCAGACATTACAATCATATCATCATTACCTTTGACCATTGACGTGTGTCAGGTTTAAAAGCAACACAAGACAACTGTGAAACTATGTGTTAGTGTTAAAATTCTAAAATACCAGTGTTATATACTCTGGCATTGCTAAACGTATGCTACAACAGGGAAAATAATTTTATTGTGGTCTCTTCTCAAAGCCCTGCGTAGATCGGGACCAGCTTTTTAGAAATAGCAGCTTGCAACTCAGTTGTCAGAGACCGATGAATGGGTCTCAGTCTGCGCTTGCGAGGGCTTTGTGAGGGCTTTGTAACCCTCGGGTGAAAAGCGCTCTGGGAGTGTAACCATTATTATTATTATTATTATAATGTGTAACATTATAATAATAATATGTGTAACATTATAATGGTTCATCCAAATGCTGCTGGGATCAA
>JAZEWT010000023.1:7340523-7352729 GCA_036362905.1 Mordacia mordax | reverse complement strand
GTGCCTGCTCAGGAACATTTATTCCTTCCTTCATTTGTTGAAAAAATATTTTTATCACTTTTTTTATGCCCTCAAAATTATAGCCCTTATTTGACTTTCAATTGAACTGCTCTGATGTTGTTGTTGTTGTTGACATGCCGTTCTCTCCACAGCTCAGATTTGTAACAAAAAAAAAACGTTATTGTTGTTTGCCGTTCGTATGTCATTGTTGTTGCTGACAAACCATTCTCTCCGCAGCTATGTGCAGCACTTTGTGACCCTCAGGTGAAAAGCGCTCTAGAAGTGCAATTATTATTACGTTAAAAAAAGTCAAACGAAAAATACAATAAGTAATTTTATGTTGTATTGTGTCGTCTTTTTTCAAATTCATTTTTTTTTCATATTACATGCATTTCAGCACAAGTTTCTCCTGAAGAGGAGTTGTTTGATTACAATCAAGATGTAAATAAAGGCTATCTGCAGATGAATTCGCCTGACAAATTTGTCCCCAGTTTACTCTGATGGACTGTTGTTCCATGCTAGATATAGCCCTGCCTTGTGCCCTGTGTCTGCCGGGAAAGGCTCCGGCTCACTGCCACCCATCACGGGATGTCAGCAGGGGCTGATAATGAATGAATGAATGAGCCTTGGTCTTCGCTGTGAATGATCTCTCACGTGTACTCTGCTCATCCGGCGCTGCAGCTCTACATGGCGGCCCTAAACACGCCGATCACGGGCAGCATGGGGGGCCTGCGGGGAGCGGACGCGCTGTGCTTCCGCCAGGCGCGCAGCGCAGGCCTTGCCGGCACGTTCAGGGCCTTCCTGGCCTCCCCCAACCAGGACCTTAACACCATCGTGGACCGTGAAGAGTCTGCACAGGTGCCCATTCTCAACCTCAAGGTGAGTTGGGCATTAAGGTCAGCCCCGCGCATCAGGAGTCAGAGCACCGAGATAGCACTGCTGAGTATCAGGCGCATGATTAAACTAAACTCTGACGCACAGTGGGATAATGTCATCACACTTGTCACCAATGGCTAGCTGGGAAAGTTAAAAACATATTAATATTGTATAATCTAATTGAATATTTTGCGGGTACATTTTTCAAACTTAGTTAATGAGCATGGGGTTATGTACTGGTCCGTGAGTTTCTAGTGGATTATTAATAGCACAATTGAAATTACATTTGGAGAGAATACATTTCAGGTGAGTGTGACATTATTCAGCTGTTCTGGCACATCCAGCGTTACATTAGCCATGCAATGTCGTTATTTATTCCTCAACGTCATCACTTCACCACCAGAGTATGTACCTTAGCACATCTACCAAAGCATACTGATAACATTATTAACCCTAGAACACTAAGTAAGTTTACATTCACAAATATACATTGCCCTTTAGAAAAGTACTGCAGCGCATTATAGGAATATTACCCTTAACGTAGTCTCATCTCATTGTCAGAAACCGCTTAGTCCTGTAGAGAGTCGCGGTGAGCCGGAGCCTATCCCGGCAGACACAGGGCACAAGGCATAGATATACCCACGATGGGACGCCAGTCCATCATCGGGCACTGCGGGCAATTTAGTCTGCAAGCCAATTAACCGATGCAGCGGCACGTTTTTTGGACTGTGGGAGGAATAACAATGTATTGAGTCATTATTGTCGTCTGTTGACAGAACGAGCTGCTCTTTTTCAACTGGGATAGTCTGTTCACTGGAGATGGGGCGTCGTTCAACCCAAACTCACCCATCTACTCCTTCGATGGAAACAACGTGCTCACAGACTCCAAATGGTCAGTACAACACTGATTTCATGTGTTGTAATCTTATATATGTATACTGGCAAAAAAGTACCCATAGCGTTAACAGCCCCACTGATTTCATGGCCTGCTAGGCCAGATGCCAATACATAAGAGGATATACATTGCACACGAGTAGCTCATATGCCTACTTGCTGTACTGTTACTCATAGGTGTCACCAATAGGTGGCAGTACAGCACCATCTTCTCATGAGCCATCAACCCTACCTCTTCGATTCTGTTTCATAGATCGTTTTGAAACCGCCTCTCTTGGAAAACAAATCTTGTGAGTTAACTACAGCAGCGGGTCTGTTTTGCTCTGAAGACGTATTACACCGGCACTCCAAAACCTCGCGAGTCTTTATCATAGTGGGCAGTGTTTTATAACCATTCATTTTGAACGAAACATTTTTTACAACTGGCTAGAGCCAGACCAAAGAATTTAGGACAGGTGCTGGCTTGTGGAACCAGAATAAATCCTCCTTAGTCTTTATAGATCCCATGGCATTTTGCCGACTGCTTGGCCTTTTTGTGAATCCTGATTAACTATGCATGCAGTCTCCCAGGATTCTTGAGTTCCAAAGCCCTCGCCCACCATTGGCGTGGCATGCCGATATGCCCTGCCGGTGTGTGCATGCAGGCCCTTCAAGCTAGTGTGGCACGGGGCGGACGGACAAGGGCGCCACAAGCACGGCCACAGCTGCACGGGCTGGCGGAGCGGCAACGACGATGTGGGCCAGGCCTCGGCCCTGCAGGCGGGGCGGCTGCTGGAGCAGCACACGCACCACTGCGCCAGCCACTTCGTGGTGCTGTGCGTGGAGAACAGCTACCGGCACCACCTGCGCCAGCATGGCAAGCGGAAGAAATAAACGGTGCCCGGCCGGTGGCGATGGAGCTCGAAGTGGGTTCTCAAGACAAGGTCACGTCAGAAGTTCAGTAAATCATACCGTTGTTAAATGTTCACACCCAGGGGAGATTTCAGTCTTTTTCAATGGTAGTCTACTCAGGAACATGACAGTAACTAGCTCCTTCAGATCCCTGTGATCATGCATTTAAGATCTCAGTTTCACTCGGTCATCCTCTCACCTGTCTGCTCGACGGATGTAGTCAATATAATTAATCGGGGTCTCTGAGAAACCATCTCAACGTGTAATCACATCAGTTTCCTACTGTAGGGAAGTCTGAGTAACCACCTCACGCAGGTCTTGGTTACTCTGAATGCAATCTCCGTATTCATGCCATGAATTCTGCCCCGTACAAAGGAATCCCAATAATTCACCCATTAGTATCTGTCATGAGGTGGGATATGGCAGTATCATCTCACTGTCACCTGTCACCACACTAAAATATTTTTCACGCTTGCTCTTTAGATCCAGCAGTGAGATCTACTCATGTATTAAAACCTTATCCGTCCTTGTAATTAATTTACATGAAGGACCCTGTGCTCCATTGCAAAGCATGAGCAGTTCCATTCACAGGCGCAAGACAAACGTGTCAATTACATTTGCTGGGTTACTGTGTACATTTGTAAAAGGGAGTCTTCTGCAAACAATTTCTTGCAATCATTTTTTTTATTTCATGTCAAATGTGGAGGTCGTGATATCAATATTGCATTTTCAATCCAGTCACCTAGTTTATTGATCACTCTATGGTCAGTGGGGCAGCACAGTGGTGCACTGGGTAGTGCTGTAGCCTCACAGCAAGAAGGACCCTGGTTCGATTCCCGGCTCGGGTGCCTTTCTGTGTGGAGTTTGTATGTTCTCTACCCGTGTCCACGTGGGTTTTCGTCGAGTACTCCTGTTTCCTCCCACCGTCCAAAGACATGCTACTACCTAGGTGAATTGGCCTGCTGAGCAAATGGCCTCAAAAAAGAGTGCTCTGCGATGTACTGGGGTCACATCCTGAGTACAGCCCTGCTTCCCGCCCTCTGTCTGCCAGGACAGGCTCCGGCCCCTCACGACTCTGTACAGGATTAAGCGGGTATTGATAATGATGATGATGACTATGGCCAGTGAACAGATATTTTTGCATAGACCTGACTCTCATGACGTATCTATAATATCCTTCAAACGGTACACATCACGCAGGACGGTGATGCGTTGAGAAGCACTGCCACCTCACAGCAGCACATGTCCTGGGTTCCATTCCCAGCTCGCGTGCCTTTCCGTGTGGCGTTTAACCCATCTCCGTGCGGTTTGTATTCCGGGTACACTGTTTTCCTCCCACAATCCAAAGACGCGCTGCTACCTAGATTAATCGCCCTGCTGACCAAATTGCGCCCAAGTGCCCTGGGATCAACTGCTATCCCATCCTGGTTATAGCCCTACCTTGCGCCCAGTATCTGCCGGGATAAGGTTCACCTCAGCACGACCCTCTACAGGATGAAGCGAGTGCCAACATTTAAAAATACATACCGAGGTGAAAAAAAAGATGCTCCAGTCACACGTCACGACAAACGCTCACATTGTCGTGCAAGCCTGATATCGATTCGCATCCTACTGACCAACCCACGACGTACTGGCGTTACATCTTGGGTATAGCCCTGCCCTGCGCTCTCTGTCTTCTGGGTCTTCTGGGATAGGCTTCTCCCCCCTCACCACCGCGACCCTGTACAGGATTAAGTGAGCATTGATAATATCGCTGAGCATCTTACTGACGGGCGGCACGGTGGCCCAGTGGGTAGCGCTGTCGCCTCACAGCAAGAAGGTCCCAGGTTCGAATCTCGGTTCGGGTGCCTTTTTGTGTGCAGTTTGGATGTTCTCTCCCCGTGTCAGCGTGGGTTTTTGCCGGGCACTCCGGTTTCCTCCCACAGTCCAAAAACATGCTGCTGCATAAGTTAATTGGCTTGCAGACTAAATTGCCCCAGTGCCCGATGATGGACTGGCGTGCTATCGTGGGTATATCCCTGCCTTGCTCCGGCTCACCGCGACCCTGTACAGGGCTAAGCGGTTTCTGACAATGAGACGAGATGCTATCTTACTGAGCCCAGCGAGAAACTGCATGTAGAGGCCTCGTGACGCTTTACCTGTAATTCTTTTGGACCGCCCCCCCGGCCCAGGTGAGAGCTTGTCACCGACTTGCTATAGAAGATAAATTAAACAAAACAACGGCGTGAGGATCGCTAATGAATGTTGAATAATTTACTCCACTGGGTCTCGGTGGAAGCTAATAATGGTGCTGCAGTGTAAATAAAATCCATTGTAAAAAACATGGATGTAGATTTACTCTGCGTTTTGTTTGCCAGTCTAATGTTGTGTTATCTACGGTACGCTTAAAATGCTCTTCTGCTAATCAGACGCATCAGTTTTGGCTCAATGTGCCTTCGGTTCTCCCTCCACCAAATCCTTATTCATCACGTTTGTATCATTGATAGAAACGAATGACACAAGCAATAGTAACATTGATAATAATTGAACTGATAATTACGGTGGGCGGCACGGTGGCCCAGTGGTTAGCGCTGACGCCTCACAGCAAGAAGGTCCCGGGTTCGAATCTCTCGGCTCGGGTGCCTTTCTGTGTGGAGTTTGCATGCTCTCCCCGTGTCCGCGTGGGTTTTCGCCGGGTACTCCGGTTTCCTCCCACAGTCCAAAAGCATGCTCCTGGATAGGTTGATTGGCTCGCAGACTAAAATTGTCCCGCAATGCCCGGCGATGGACTGGCGTCCCGTCGTCGGGTGTATTCCTGCCTTACGCCCTGTGTTTCCGGGATAGGCTCCGGCTCACCGTGACCCTATATAGGATTAAGCGGTTTCAGATAATGAGATGAGATAATTACGGTTTTTCGCCTGGTACTCCGATTTCCACCCACCGTTTAAAGACACGCTGCTGCCCAGGTTCATTGACCGACTGAGTAAATTTCCCCCCAGTGCCCTGTGATGTGTTTTCTGCGTTGGCATCACGTTCTGGGTATAGCCCACCTTGCACCCTCTCTCTGCCGGGATAGGCTCCCCCCGACCCGGCGCAAAATTAAGCGGGTGTTAATAATGATTATGATGAGAACGGCTTCTAACATACGCACATTCCTCTGCATTGTATTGGTTGAGTTGGAATTCAGAGCTGCAGTCCCAGGCCATGCCAAGCACAGTGGTGAGAACACGACAGGGAAGGTCCTATGGAATAGTGAACACATTAAGGAATTAGAGTCAAACTAAACTATATTCAGTGTTTTGCTCATTTTATAATGCTGCCTAGATTGTATTGCATCAACGTGTGTCAATCGACTGTGCTTGCTGTGCACAATAAATTGTAGTTCTTCGTGGTCTTTTGGGCCATTTCATTACAAAGACATTCAAAATGTCGTCTTGCATTCACAGCAACGGCGACTCGTTGAATGTCTGACAGTTGGCTTTCTGTCAATATCAACAAAGATAAACGCTTTGTTTATTATTACAGTATGGTTGCCTCGTTTATACGGTCAACATAAAACACAACAACACATCAACTCAGTGTTAAAATCGTTGAATAGAAGGTGCCCTGTATATGTTTACCGAAATACTCTCTACGTTTCATAAGTCCGTATGTGGGGCGGCACGGTGGCCCAGTGGGTAGCGCTGTCGCCTCACAACAATAAGGTTCGAATCTCGGCTCGGGTGCCTTTCTGTGTGCAGTTTGCATGTTCTCTCCCCGTGTCCGCGTGGGTTTTCGCCGGGCACTCCAGTTTCCTCCCACAGTCCAAAAAAACATGCTGCTGCATAGGTTAATTGGCTTGCAGACTAAATTGCTCGCAGTGCCCGGTGATAGACTGGCATCCTATCGTGGGTATATCCCTGTTTTGCGCCCTGTGTCTGCCGGAAAATAGGCTCCGGCTCACCGCGACCCTGTACAGGACTAAGCGATTTCTGACAATGAGATGAGATGAAGTGCGTATATCACAAGCGCAACACAGCAGACAGGGCTTATCGCTTGTTGCTTTGTAATCATTAGCAAATCTAGCCAGCTCCAGTTATACCTCTGCCACTAGGATGAATCGTATTCGGAGTAACAGCTTGTCCATTAAACCCGCGTGCCTCCAAAACATAGCAGCAGAATTTCTCAAGTGATTAGCTTCCATGTAAAATGTTGGTTGTTTATAAACGAGTTAAGATGAATTTGTTAGTGAAAGTCTAGAAAATATATGTTGTAGACGGTGCCGTGTTCCTGATTGCTGCTTTATTACTCGTTTGTTTCCCTTCAATGAGATATTAAAGAAAGGTCAGAGGTTACAAAGAGGACGGTGTGCTGTTCTGTCGCTATGTCGCATTCCCGAGATGTGGTTGAAATAGAGTTTGAATAAAAAAACATTAAATTGAGCAGGATATCTGACTCTTTCAGCCTTGAATCATGCTAGTTTGATAACCATGAGTGTGGTGATAGCCTTATTGGGACATGGGTCCAAAATATGAATTCTCGAATTCGCCAAAATTGCAAAAACACACCTTTGGGAATAAGTTACTGACATATTTCTTCACTTGATTTGCTTTTTAAGATTGCATTAGTGCAATTTCAAGGCTAATTATAGAGTGAAATATTTGCTCCGTGTAAAGGGCACACGATGTACTGGCAAGTTTCATTTTTGTTTCTTTCTTTTTAGAATAAAGTACCGTATAAAAGACGCTTTGCTTTATAATAGTGTGCCAACAACCAAAATGTTGTCCTTGAGGACTTTTGGAATTATTGCATTGCCCATTTGGAATGAATTCCACAATAGCTCTGTAAACACGGACGTGGTGCTCATAAGTAAAAAAAAACTAGCCTTCATGAGCTGAAAAAGCTGCTGTCATTTACAAAATTACATTGACCCCACAAATCATGTCATTACTAAAATAATAATAATATATGAACCGCTGATATAAGTTGAATGTAGCAAGATATTTATTTGTATTGTGCTTTGAAACTGTTTATGTATCCTATGAAATTGTCGGATTTTCAATCGAATATTAAATAACACTTTTTGAGACGATGGAAAAAATTCCAATATGTTCTGAATAATTTCTCTCTTGCGAAAGCACTGGCCCCTATGGGCTCCAGAAGTGAGTTTGTTGCAAGCAATAACCTTACAGGCAGAAAACCTCCAATAACAGCACCACAGCCCATACCGAGTGATTTAATAACATAAAACCAATCACTTTAATTCAAAGGCTTTCGTGACCAATGTTATCCATCGATTCCATTTTTACCTGCTTTTAATGAACTTGCATTGGGGGATGTGTGTAATAGTTAGAGTCTTTGAGCACAAAATTAAAGCATTTCCGATAAAGCTGGAGAGATGAAATTTTGCACGCAGGCATAACTCGGATGACAATGCAATCTAGTGAAAAAAAGTTTTAAGATCGGTGACAAGCCGATCCTGGGCCCGCCATAGAAACGATCCTTTCTCTGTTGCGGATCATAGCTCCAATTGGTGGGACTCGAGGGCTCGATGGGCGAGCCGCCTGATTGGCCGTGCAGCGAGCGATGAAGTTAAAAGCACTAATAATAAAGAGTTATGATAATGGCAAGAGTTTTAGTGGGTTTTTTTTAATTAAAGATAAATATTCAACACAAGCAACCGAATGAGTGGAGAGCGAGTCGCTAGCGCGAGATCGGAATTGAAGTCAATTGCTAAAGTAGGCGGGAATGTAAAAATATAAAGACAAAGCCCTCCCGTGTAGTCTCTCCTCATCTCATCTCATTATCTGAAACCGCTTAATCCTATATAGGGTCACGGTGAAGCCGGAGCCTATCCCGGAAACACAGGGCGTAAGGCAGGAATACACCCGACGACGGGACGCCGGTCCATCGCCGGGCATTGCGGGACAATTTTAGTCTGCGAGCCAATCAAGCTATCCAGTAGCATGCTTTTTGGACTGTGGGAGGAAACCGGAGTGCTCGGCGAAAACCCACGCGGACACGGGGAGAGCATGCAAACTCCACACAGAAAGGCACCGGAGCCGAGAGACTCGAACCCGGGACCTTCTTGCAGTGAGGCGTCAGCGCTAACCACTGGGCCACCGCGCCGCCCCGCTACACACACCAACCTACTCTTATCCTAACGCTCCAGACCACACATGACCACTAGAGGTCATGGGAGGATGCTTCACTGCCTTGATTCATGGCATCGTGAGTCACGGGGCTTTTAAAACTAGAGTGGCCCAATGAGGTATAAATTCCATAGCGGTGGCAAGGGATATGGATCACTCTCACCATAGGAAATCACAGCGATGCAGTGATTTACTGGCAATGCGCATCACTGAAATCTGGTGATGACAGAAGATCACCAGACAGACACGCAGATGAAAAGAGGCACAGCCAAAAAATAAGTAGTGGCACATGGAACCTGAGAAAGATGCAGACAAATTATAATTTAAGAGATCGGAAGACAGATAGAAAGACAGCAGACACGCAGGCTATGTGCATTTACAACCATCGTGCAGAACCAAAGTGGATGCCTCCAGACCCAGCATTGTATTTGACATTTAATTACTTTCTAGATTTGTATATACATTCCATAAGCAAACCCTGCACATACTTGTTAAGCAGAGAATGCGACAATAGAGAATGATATCTTGCCCGTGATGTCTGTGCTTTTAATATATGTGTTAACGGCAATAAGAGATCATTGATAACTTAAAATGCCATACCTTTTGGCTCCAGGTAACAATGCGACACATGCAAGGTCACTAACTGATAAAATGTATCCGCTTGCAATGCATGCACGTTAACTGTGATTACATTAGTGCGGTTTCTGTTAGATACACCCCTGTTGTGATAGAGTAGACTTTCAATATAACGTTATTGTATGTGCTGCTAATATCTAAGTGTATTAAGTGATATATCGCAATATCTACTTACATTCTATATGAGGCAAAATCCCAGGCTGTATTCATCTGAACGCCAATCTTTGACAACTTTTGGACTCATAATGATGATCACTGCATCATTTGGAAGGCATCATTTCATTACACGTGTCATTTCCGTGGATGACCTTCCCCAGACTATAAAATATATTGTACAGATAAACACATTGAGTAGGACACTCTTCCTGGTTGGAATCATCATGTAGTTGGATGAACCTATGCCTGCTAGTATTGTATTGGATGTCTGAACACGTAGGTTTTTGGAGCCAATGTTTTGATTCGTAATTGATTTTTGGTTTAGGCCTTGTATCGATCTGACCAAATGTATGTAATTAAGACCCCTTGATTTTGTTATGCTAATTGCTGCATGTGCCCTGATTGCACTTGACATTGTTTTAATGAAACTTCATATCCAATTTCTGTATATTATTTGGGCATGGACCATCACACAGAAATGGAAGAGTTGTACATACATAGCGAATTTGTGGATGTGCAGATTTTATATAAATACTGGGTGCACTTTATATTGCATTGTTACAATAGACATTGCGAATTGTACAAATGTAGTACTTCAACTAAATGTCGATATATGTGAATATATGAAGCAGCTCAAACGACAATAAGTAAGAGGTGATGATTTGTTTTCATAATGCAAATACCTGGGAACAGAGACAAGGCGAAGGAGAGAGGAGGAGCGCTCGACACGGCTATCCCGAAACAGCAATTTTTGGAATTTTGATTTTAAATGGGGGCGGCGCGGTGGCCGAGTGGTTAGCGCTGTCGCCTCACAACAAGAAGGTCCCGGGTTCGAATCTCTCGGCTCGGGTGCTTTTCTGTGTGGCGTTTGCATGCTCTCCCCGTGTCCGCGTGGGTTTTCGCCGGGCACTCAGTTTCCTCCCACAGTCCAAAAAGCATGCTGCTACATAGGTTGATTGGCTCGCAGGCTAAATTGCCCCGCAGTGTCCGGCGATGGACTGGCGTCCCATCGGCGGTATATCCTTGCCTTGCGCCCTGTGTCTGCCGGGATAGGCTCCGGCTTCACCGTGACCCTGTATAGCAATAAGCGGTTTCAGACAATGAGATGAGATTAAAAATGGTATGTTTTCTGTTGAAAGTTTCCATCCATCCACTGTCATTCCGCTTATCCAAGTGCGGGTTGTGGAGACAACAGGCTCAGCAAGGCCGACCATACGTGCTTTCCCTGAGCAACTTCATCCAGCTATTTCTTCCAAGGCTTTCCCAGCCCAGCTGAGAGATATCTCATCTCATTGTCAGAAACCGCTTAATCCTGTACAGGGTCGCGGTGAGCCGGAGCCTATCCCGGCAGGGATATAGCCACGATGGGACGCCAGTCCATCACTGGGCACTGCGGGCAATTTGGTCTGCAAGCCAATAAACCTATGCAGCAGCATGGTTTTTTTTTTGACTGTGGGAGGAAACCGGAGTGCCCGGTGAAAACCTGTGCGGACACGGAGAGAACATGCAAACTCCACACAGAAAGGCACCCGAGCCAAGATTCTAACCCGGCGATTTTTTGCTGTGAGGCGACAGTGCTACCCACTGGGCCACCGTGCCGCCCGCTGAGATATAATTCTTCCAGTAGATCCCGGGTCTGCCCCGGGGTATTCCCCAGTTGTCCGTGGCCAGAACACCTCTCGATCGCTTCACGAATTTACGAAAGGGAGTCGCCCAGGATAATCGTTAGCAGATGCTTGATCCACCTCTCAATGCGGAGGAACAGCGGTTCTTCTCTAAGATCCCCTCGGATCACTGAACTCCTTATCCCTATCGCTAAGGCTGAGCCCAGCAACCCTACGGAGGAACCTCATTTCATCCGTTCGTATCTGGGGCCTTACTCTTTCGGTCATATTTTAAGTAGGAAAGTTATTTTTTTAAGAAAATGTCAACCTACCTTTTATATCTCTCCTTTTATATCTCTCCTGGCAAAGCAGCTTTATCAACCTGAGTATTTGTCACCGTGGGAGGGGTTTGAATATGTTCCATATATTTATTATGCAATCTCAGAGAGACGAAAATAACAACCAGATAGCTGAATGAAACAGCCCTAAGTGACCAAGTACACGGAGTGTACTTCCCACGATTGCGACTTTAAGTCAGAGGCCACATTAAAATTCCACCCCCGCTGTTTATAATTTGAGATTTGTATCGCTGATCTCTCTTACAAAACCGCACGCGGGGCGCCTTGCAAACGCGAGCCACGCCACCAATTAAAAACGCTGCAGCTCAGGCGTCGACGCTCCCTTTAAATCCGACGTCACAGTTGACGGAGCAGCCTTGCCCGGCTCGGCCCCTCTTGGGAAGCCAGCGAGGCTCCGATTGGCTGCACGCGCAGAATGGATAGCGGTTCGGTCTCGCATCTGCTCGGCGCTGTCACCGCGCGATTATTTTGATCGGCTGCCGGGAAGGGGCGGTGGCGTTCAGCGGCGGGAGGGTGGCATCGGACAATGCTCGACGGTCATCGTCGGCTGGCACGGCAGTCACGTGAGCGATTGGCAGCCACGCCACGGTGGTCGTGCTGCGCGATTATCCATCAGTGAAATTTGGAGCGCTAACGTGAAACATTCATTCATTCGTTGGATAGATAGACGGATAGATTAA
>JAZEWT010000023.1:7319169-7333882 GCA_036362905.1 Mordacia mordax | reverse complement strand
GGGGGCAGTGTAAGTGTAACTACAGTAGAATAAGATTTCACAACAGTTATTGTATTTTTTTACATTTCTAATGAGACGGACTACACAAACTCGACACATAATACAAAGTGGGAACTATACACACGTCAGACAGTAGAGACGAGACAGTAAATGATGGAGGCATGCGGACAACAGTACAGGCTAGACGGTGAGTGCAGGTGGCACACGGATCCAGCGAGCTAATAAAAAAACAAGACGAGCAGAGGTGGCAAACGTAACACAACAAATAACACAATGCGCTACTCACAAGCTAGACAATACTAACACGAGAGTAACAGCCAGTAAGAACATTAAGCCTCTTGTACCTGTGTGGGAGATGAACACTGGGGTGGGTTTGTGAGGGGCGAGAGAGCGATGAGGGTGGAATCTATTTATGTGGCCACCTCCCTAGTCAAATTAATGGGAAGGTAGCTTGTTATTGGCAAGAGGTGTAATCGTGGCAACCCCTGTTGCCTCCTATTTTCCCATCGCTGGGACTCAAGTGGGGAGGGATTGGAATTCGCAGTGGAGATGCCTAAAATGTGTTCTCCATCGGGCAGCTCGGTAATGCCACCCCACCCCCATATACAGACTCAATCTATTCGATCAGGATTGAGTTCATATTCCAAAATATAGCCGAGCAGTACTTGTGTTATATAGAACTGCCTTTTTAACATTGTGCGCATGTTTGTAACTATATATGTATATCCGTGTTTTATTTCAATATATATGCTGTGTTTTAGAAAATATTGCATGTAGGGTACACCCTCATATCCCATACAGACCAGCTACTATCGAAAGAGAATATCATCATTAGCCATGGTCGATCCACTGCTGGGTGAAGGCCTCCCAAAGCAGTGACAACTCTCACGATCCTGCAGTGTAATAATCCACCGAAACAGCTGCACACAAACCAATGTCATGGTTCCATAAACATTCGTATGGAATGTGGGCTAATTGAAGATTATGTTTAAAAAAAATGTAAGTACGGAATTAAAATTGGAATTAAGCACAAGTGGGCACGTTAATTAATGTTGCTCTATCCAAGATGGCACTTGTGACATTAATACAACATCCACGCACCAAACCAGTACCGTGAAGTGACAATGACACGATCATTAATAAACCGGCAGCCAATAAAGCGTTGTTTCAATGGCCATACCACGGGTGTACCTACATCTCACCGCTGAGCCATGCGGCCAGTACGTGACACGTTTTCGGTTGTAAAAGATTATCAGCCTCTAAACACACAATTGTGACGAGAAAAGAAAACGTTACTCTTCAAGCACCCCACGTGTTGACTCGGTGGTAGTCCTCCAATTGCGCATACCATCAGCGACCATTATTGCTCCTACCGCTGGGTGAAGGCCTGCCACGTCGCAGGCATGATTCCCCCCCCCGCCCCCAGTGCTGCAACGTCACAATCCATCTCAAGCCTGCATATGAGCTGATCTCATCTCTCCATCGCCCGCTAATTGTCCTCTTGGGCACGTGCCTTCCTTTGGTCTTTCCATTATCTGCCTCATCCATCGGCCATCATCCCTTACAAACAATGTCCCCTCGCCACGACCGTTTACTTTTTTTTTCACAGCCAACAGGTTGTGAATGTCTCGAAAGAGCTGCTCTTTCGGGATAGCCATATCGGGTATTTCTCCTCCATTCCTCCTTCGCTAAGTTTCGCCTACCATCTTGAAAGCATCATCAATCTAAGCTACATCAATATAATAAATACATTTTCTGTAATCTGGTTGTTCTATGCCTCCTGTGATCCTCGCTGTCTTTTTTTTAGCATGCTTCTTTGCAAACTTTTTAGTTTTCATACCATCTTTGTCAAAGTCTGTTTCCAATCCGTATCCCATGGCAGGTCATATGCAATGACTGAACACTCTCAGTTTTAGGCGCATAGATATATTGTTTAGCAATTTGAAATAACACTTTCCAAAGCACCCAATCTTTAATTCATTTGCCAAATTATATCATTTAGATGCTAGTTTACCTTCATTATTGCCTTCGATATACTGTACATACTCTCATGTATATACTTCCTACATGTGACTTTTTTAGGTTGAGGAAACTTGTTTTACGTGACTTGTTTTGTTCCTTTTTACATTGGGCCCCACATTTCAACCTTCTGAGGTGGCTAATACTTTCACCATTTATATTTACATTTTTATTTCTCCAAATCCAACTTTCTAAAAATATCTTCTCGCATTACTATCATTAATGTAATTAAGAGCGTATGCCCTTGCCCGACCCCACTTATGATTTGTATATTGCTAATTTAAGCAATTTCCTTGTCGCTTTTTCATCTTTAGAAATTAGATTGAGTTAACGATTTAAATATATTTTTGGTTGATAACAGCTTGAATGACTGCATAGGTTCACGCAGAGGTTCACGCCTCAATTAACTACTTGATATTAATTTGTCATTTCTAGAATCTGATTGAATGTGCTTGATCAATGGAAGAAACCCCGTCTATAGAGTAATCCGTTTTTCTTGGTTGGTTGGCCTCGAAATCAAACATTACAATAAATTCTCTGTGATCCTTGTAAATGTATTCACTTGTGTGAAGAAACCAATGGGCCTGTTATTATCCGAATCAAATATGTTGTCCTTCACTTCCGTTTCGAATAGAATAATTATTGACGCATCATCCTATGAATGTGGATAAGGAAAAAAAAGTGCGCTTATATTGAGTGACCTCAGGTGTGGGGGCTTGATGAGATGGTGAAATAATCCCACGCGCTGCCGCTCTTGATGACTGTTTGACCAGATCCATCATGCAGACGATGCGTTTTCCAGCGACGAACAATAAACCCCGCAAAGACGATGCTTTTTGTTCAACCATACGTTAAGCCTGCTTTGTTCAAAGGCTTTAATCTACAAATTATATGAGATGCACAGAGGGAGAAAATGAACCAGGGAACATGCACCGGACACTGCCAGTATGTTTGGAGAATCCCCATAGCATGCATGAAAATAGCAATGTAGTAAATCTAAATAAATAATGGCTAATTAAAGCGGGTGAGTGTAAGAACACAGAATTGTCACACTTTGAGTATGAAGGGTTTGCTTTTATCTATTGTTTAACATTGTAAGCCAATTAGTGGAACAATACTGAACATTGAATTATATTCGGTTAATTACATGCATTATGCTGATATAGGTCAACGTATTATAATGAATAATACATTCCCATCCATGCATTATAATACTTTTAATATCTTAGAAAATGCCTTTATCATTCAGTTTGACCATAAAACTTGCTCTATCATTCAGAATATGTCTACATTTGTACTTAAATAAGATTTAAATAAAATAAATCGCTTGTTATTTTTATTACTATGCAAACTAATACAATGTATGCCTAAACCACTAACCACATTTTCAGACGTGTTCGCCGTACATTTTCCCCACATAAAATTTTGAAATAACCCACAGTTCCTCCCTGAACAATGCTAATTTACTCAAGAATTTTTTAAATAAAGCATCTCATGATGAGATAAATGTTAGGTGGATAGATGATTATTATTACACCAGAAAGTACCCAGTGAGATTGCAAACTCTAGATGCGGGATTCATGCGATACAACATTGGCTCCGAAATCTAAAACTGGCTCATGTCTCAAACACTGGCTCCTGTCTCTAACACTGGCTCCTGTCTCTAACACTGATTCCTGTCTCTAACCGCGCAACGGTAGCACGGCTGATTCCAACTCAGACTGTTGCGTGTTGGAATCACTTCGGGGTCTATAGAGCTGCTGTTTTGTAACACTGGCTCCTTTCTCTAACGCTGGCTCCTATCTCTAACGCTGGCTCCTGTTTCAAACACTGGCTCCTGTCTCAAACACTGGCGCCTATCTCAAACACTGGCTCCTGTCTCAAACACTGGCTCCTGTCTCAAACGCTGGTGCCTATCTCAAACACTGGCTCCTGTCTCAAACACTGGCTCCTGTCTCAAACACTGGCTCCTGTCTCAAACACTGGTGCCTATCTCAAACACTGGCTCTTATCTCAAACACTGGCTCCTAGCTCTAACACTTGCTCCCATCTCTAATACAAGATAGAGAGATGTCTATTATTACAGCATAAAATACACAGTGAGCTTGCAAGCTCTAGATGCGGGATTCCTGCGATAGAACGTTTGAATTGACCAACGCAACAACGTGTAAAAAAAGTATGATGTATGATTATTATTTCATGTCACCCTCTCTAGCGCACGCCTATGTGTGCACTTGAGTGTGTGCGTGTGCGTGAGTGTTTATCGACTTAGCGAAGAGAGAGCCCCTTTTAAATAATTCAGCCGCGGAGAATATGTTACCGGCACTGGTGGCTGTGGATGGCACTGATGCACACAATATGGCAGCCAAATGTGTTTATCCAAGAGCCCTCTCAGAAGCGTGGCGGTCGCCAATGTACCTTGCAATCTTCACGGATAATCTTCCGCTTGATTTCTCCGAAGGTTCAGCCTCTAATCCATCATCATCACCAGGCCCACTATTGGTGGTGTTGTCACCTACATCATGACCAGCAGCATCAGCAGCAGTAGTAGCAGCCATTGATGCCCTTCAAATACAAGCCATCAACAGAGGTTTTCCCATGAACATGAGAAACATTACAGCGCATGAAATGTAAATGTGAGCGTCTTGTTGGGAATAACTCCGTATATATGAACTGACCTAATTACTTAATCGCCGCAGTGCTTTTCCTTCAGCTGACACTGCGGTCCATCCAGTGGTCCCTATCATTTGAGGCCCATTTACAGTGCTCTTATCAAAATCTCGGCCAAGTTGCGTTTGCATAAATCGATTGGCCTTTTTGAAGAGTTTCATATGCTCCTTCCTTATGTTGTGCAAAAAACATCAACTTCCCCACTCTTTCCCTTTTTGTCCATTATTACTTTATTCCGCTGTGCAAATCTTGAGTACTACCGTATACTTCATGATCACGGTTTCATCTTTGCACACGTTGGTGTTGTGAGTTTGTTTAATTGTGCAATCTTGAGTGTTACTACTGACGTTTATGATTACGATTGGTTTCCTTTACGCACGCATTGCTGCTCGAGTATATTTATTGGCACTTTAGTTTTATGCGTTGCTAGGTGGTCGGTTAGGGCGTTTGTTTTGTCCTAGGAATCAGACATCTAGAGCTTGCAAGCTCACGGGATACTTTCTGCTCTAATAATAAACACCTATCTTAACATCAATATATCTTAACACTGTTCCTATTCTGTGTTTCTCTGGTCCTTGTGCTGCTTATTGTGCCTCTCAGTGTGATTCGAAGCAACGCATCCGCGTTCAAATTCCTCCCTGTACTCTTCAGCTTCTAATTGCCCTGGATGAGGGCGTCTGCTGGAGCTCATCTCATCTCATTGTCAGAAACCCCTTAGTCTTATACAGGGTCGCGGTGAGCCGGAGCTTATAGGGCGCAAGGCAGGGATATACCCACGATGGGACGCCAGTCCACCACCGGGCACTGCGGGCAATTTAGTCTGCAAGCCAATTAACCTATGCCGCAGCATGTTTTTTTGGACTGTGGGAGGAAACCGGGGTGCCTGGCGAAAACTCATGCGTCTGCTAAATGATCATTAATAACAATTGATATTTCGTACTTAGTATTCGTGTTTGTCATTACAAGTCACAGCTGGCGGTTTGCATTGATTCAAAACTTTCTTTTTCTTGTATATTGCTTCCGTTACGGATGAAATGTATAATTTAAAAAGCAATTTATCCAGCAATTGTTGATCTTTTTACTTAATTATTTTCACATCAATCCATATGTCATTAATAAATCACGAACAAATTATGACCGGTGCTTATATATATTGAGCTGCACACATTTCATTGTATTGATGTAGGTTTTCACGGCTCGATATATGAGAATTGCGCTTAAGAGCTGTTGTTTTAAGTTTGCGATATCGAGCGTCTGCGATGCACTGGCGTCATATAGTGTCACATTTCGCCCTCTGCCGGGATTTGCTCTGGCTCTGGGCCCCCTGACCCCATAGAGGGTTAATCGAAAATTGATAATGATGATGATGCTATCGAGAGAAGTATTTGATGAACCTGAAAACACAGCCCTTAAGAGCAATTCTCACAAATCTTATTTGTCCAAATGTGCTCACTTTTCAGCATTCCAGTTTTGTTAAGAAACCAAATAAATTGGCATATTTGCCTCATCTCATCTCATTGTCAGAAAAACGCTTAGTCCTGTACAGGGTCGCGGTAAGCCAGAGCCTATCCCGGCAGACACAGGGCACAAGGCAGGGATATACCCACGATGGGACGCCAGTCCATCATCGGGCACTGCGAGTGATTTAGTCTGCAAGCCCATTAACCTATGCAGCAGCATGTTTTTTGGACTGTGGGAGGAAACCGGAGTGCCCGGCAAAAACCTACGCGGACATGGGGAGAGCATGCAAACCCCATACAGAAAGGCACCCGAGCCGAGATTCGAACCCGGAACCTTCTTGCTGTGAGGTGACAGCACTACCCACTGGGCCACCGTGCCGCCCTCCGTGTGACAAATTGATTTTGATTGGCTCTGTCGGGGGTAAGGAGGGTTAAAGTTAAACGCATCGGCATTATACCTACACGATATAACCCAAAATAAAAAACATTATAAATCTTGCACACATCTCATCTGTAAATAAAGAGACATTGCAACCCTGAGCGCTCGGGCATCGAAGTGAAATTGCAATTAGACGTTGCAGAATAAATTGGGGCAAAAGATGCTGTATACATTGTGCAGAAAATATAATGGTAAGTACATTGTAAGACATGGCTATTTATACAAGGGCCTCTATATCAAGAGTATCTGTTCGCAAATTGTTTTAGGCAAATTGAAGTGCCTGGTAGGAGTTGGCTGCCTTTTCTTATCGCGACTACTGTCTGAGATGACAAAGCACAGTGGCCTACTCTCAGGAGCAGTATATCACTGTTCGCAAGGCATTAGGCAGGACAGTACTGAGCACCTAGTTTCCTTTGTCTACCGCAGCGTTATATGCTTTTCATTCTCATCTCATCTCATTGTCAGAAACCGCTCAGTCCTGTACATGATCGCGGTGAGCCGGAGCCTATCCCGGCAGACACAGGGCGCAAGGCAGGGATATACCCACGATGGGACGCCAGTCCACCACCGGGTACTAAGGGCAATTTAGTCTGCGAGCCAATTAATCCATGCAGCAGCATGTTGTTTGGACTGTGGGAGGAAACCAGAGTGCCCGACGAAATCCTACGCGGACATGGCGAGAACACGCAAACTCCACACAGAAAGGCACCCGAGCCGAGATTCGAACCCGGGACCTTCTTGCTGTGAGGCGATAGCCTGTGAGGCGACAGCCTCACAGCAATACCCGCTGATTCCTGCACTGGGTATCGGCGGGCTGGAGGTGATCCTGGCCGACAGACGGGGCAAGACAGGGAATACCCACGATGTGACGCCAGTACATCGCAGGGCAAACTTTTTAGGGGGCAATTTACTCAGCAGGTCCATTAACTTAGCCAGCAGCGTGTCTTTGGACGGTGGGAGAAAACCGGAGTACCCACCGAAAACCCACTCGAACACGGGGAGACAGAACACACTCAAACTCCGCACAAAGGCACTCGAGCCAGGAATCGAACCCGGTTATTTCTTGCTGTGAGGCGACAGCGCTGCTCACTGCGCTATCGTACCGCCCGCATTATCACGTTTCAAAACAATATGCTTTCCTGAAAACCGGTGTGCATTACGACGCAAACCAATCATGGATCGGCAGATAATTGTACTTTTTCAACCGTGTACGTGCTAATCTCCTGATACTGCAAAAAATTGCCCACTATTAAATCCTACACCCTTATTTAATTTCGCAGAGAAAGACCTCGAGACCACAGGCCGCCCAACACCGCGAGAATTCGGTCGCATGTGAGCTCAGAGTGAACAGCCCCCCCCACGCCAGCACTACCGTCTCATTGATGTATAGATTTTGTGGAAATCTTTATTTATTTGACCATGTACAAAGTACGGCCGAGCACAGAAAATGCACTCTAGGCTTTTTTTCTTTTTAATACTAAAATCCAGGCTAGATTGATTCTTCTCGAAGGTAAAAATAAAAACTATTTTTAAAATTATTCATCCAATGTTTAGCTTGCAGTCGTGCTTTCCAAAGGTCTTGCTTTATCCTGCCATATGAGTCTGCTCTCTTCTGTGGGATGGCTTCTTTTATTTCCAGTCTTCTGAAACTTTTTCAGCCTCAGGTCATCTGCAGTATGCACTTCCATTTTTAAACCGGTCCATCGGTATAACTGCCTAATGCATCCGTTAATGCAGTTGGTAGAACGCACATCCACTCATCGCAAGTTGTATTCAAAATCGAAAATGTCCATGCGTTCAACAATGACTGGGCAGTAACCATTTCCTAGAGAGAATTCAGTGGTGGTGCTTACATAACTCGAGGAAAGAATGCCATGTTCCCATGGTGAGGACCCGTGTATCCACGCAAAAACTAACATTGTTCATATCTCAATAAATTGTGCAACCTTTTCATTCTCTGCCCAACTTGATGAGGAAGCGCTACATTAACCATAATATGGATTTGATATGATTTCATAATAAATTATTAAATGCAATAATTTATTCGATCTAAGATTGACGCCTTTTCTCAAGCACTAGGCGCCTTACGGGCAACGAATGCATAAAGAATGACAATAAGAACAACATTCATTTTGTAGAAAAACAATGTAAGCCAAACGTAAGAACAATAGTGAAACTAAACAGTTGTGCCATGAAAACTGAGAGCCCTGCTGCTCTATCGACTGAGCAACGATTATTCAAATAATTTAGTCAGTATTTGCCGCACGGGATGGATTGGCGTCCAATCGTGGGTATATCCCTGCCTTGCGCCCTGTGTATTTGCCGCAATTTTATTTCAGCCGTACTTTCACTGCCATCTAATGAGAAAAAGTGCCCATTCGGAACTCTCTCGAAGCAGCGCATCGCCCCACGTTGGAGAATTATAAACGGACAGAGGAAGGTGAGAACCACCTCTGAGATGCCTTTGTGACGTTTTTTTATCCAGACACACTTTCCCACACGCCCTGTTCAATTATATTTGGAAATGTAGCCAAATTATGTTAACCTACTAAACTTACGTTGATTTTCGTACGATCATTATTGACCAGTCTAAGGCCATCAGCTCTCTTATCTTGAAAGATTAATCGCAGGCAGGGGCTGCCTGGAATTCAACACATTTCAGCCGCGCAAGCTTAGAGCTGTGACCCCCAAGGTACAAGATAACTCTCTTCTGCATGTTTTTAATTATTCCCTGAAATAATTACCATCTATAATACTGTAATAAATCGAATAAAAATTGCGCTACTGTGACAGTAAAAATAACGTGTTCATTAATTGTGCATGCTTCTATCTCTTTAATGTCTTTATATCCTTTGTAATTTGCATCAAAGGATTAGAAATCCACGTGATATTGTTGCCTCTAACATGCCGTGGCGATTTGTTCACGTAATGAAATAAATACCTGTCCTCAGTGCTTCATAAAACATGACAATTTATTGCCCAAGCAGGTGCACTCAATGACGATCATTGTAATTTGGCTTAGGGGGTAGAGGTTAGAAGACAATCCCTGGGCAGTGCATCTACATACAATATATATATAAATATGGGTGTCCACGTTCATTCATTTGCACACAAATGGCCAATTTTGCCTGCAGACTTTTGCACATTACATGCATATGTACATGCGTGTACCTTCCTCTCAGCAATTTATTATTTGACAACAGCATAGACAGTATTACTATCGTAATTGTAGACCACTGTACTGGCAGACAAAACAACAATGACGGTTATTCCATAACAATATAATAAAATAGGTGTGCGTACCAGATATACCTTTCTCTGGAAAGCGATATTTACCACCCTTGTTCATGCCATTGCAAGATGAAGGGGCTCCCCATAGTCAGTCACATGGCTGTTTGGTTATACTTCACCACGTTAGTTAGTGTGGGATTCGCGAATTGGCGAGTAGAGATGGCACAGTGCTTTACACATTGTGCTACGAATCTGAGTTTGATATCCGTCCACAGCTAACATCAGTAGGGTTCAGTGATATATGAACTGGTCCTGGGCTTGCCCCCTTCACAACGTTGTATTAAACAGCGTGGTGAAGTATGGTCAAAGAACCAGCATAGCCGGCACAGCAGTAAAATGACAAAAGGTTGTAAATTAATTTGATGTCGCATTAAAGTATAAATGATCTTAAGTGTAAAGGGACGCAATAATATAATAAAAATATTCATATCCGTGAGGAAATCATGACAATTGACACCATCTGTTGGTTAACCAAATAAACATAAAGCGTGCGCGTATATCTGGCTTATACTGTAAACAAATAAACATGCACACGTACAGGTGATGTGCGCACAATGAGCGCAGTGTGCCAATGTTCACAGTACACATACAACGGACACGAATTAGCCACGAACATGTATAATCCTCGCATCACACGCAAAGCAGCGCAGGCGTTCCATTCGGGCGCCGAGGATTGTCCTTGAAGCGGCACAGTAGAAATAACTGGGAGCCCGAGCGCTGCCACTATCGCATCGCTCGGTGCGCTGCAGACCAGAGACAGAGATAACGTGCCCGTCTGGAACCACGTTGGGCTTCGTGCGTTTATTTTCCTGCACATTCCCATGGGATTCTCACTTCATTATTATACCGTACAGTGCAGCTGCACGGCCCTTTGAGACCCACACAGAGCCGGTTGCCAGCGAACGGGGACCTCAACCATTGCCGATGCGAATAAGACGGTTAAATCACCTCCGCGCAGTAAGAAATTAAGCAGCTTCGCCAGTTCGGTGGGAGGGTGCACGGGTGGCCGTGTGGGTGGGTGGGTGGTTAGGGAGACAGGGGAATATTTCAATGCGTATTTTATCGATCTTGTCGGCATCGTGACTGGGCGACTGAGGAGGGCTGCTGCTTTGAATGGTGACAAAAAGATTAACAATGAGGTGTCAGTGGGGCAGTGCACAGGCGACGGTCCGCGTGGTTAAGCTGTATTGGGCCTTGCAAGCAACTGGGTGTCAGCTCGCAGCTTATTAAAGACTGATGCTCTGGCCAAATGTAAATATTTTTCTTTCGGAGTGCGTTTTTTTAAAATATTTCATATGTAAGATATTGTATTGGGAAGGAGTCGTGGTGAATATTTCACATCGCATTTTATTTTTTGACCAGTTGTCAGGTTGCTGTTAAAGGTATCAAATGATTATCAATGAGAAAGTGCCTGTGAATTTATATTTAGAAGTTACAATGCAATACCATAAATATGATATGTATACAGATAGCCAATGAGAAATAGTTCTAAATTTCAAACAGTTGATTTTGGGGCCAAGGACAAAATTTGTGGCTCATGCAAATATTAAATGTGGCATTGTCCTGTAAATCGAGCAACATATCTGTAACATGAATTACAACGAGATTTCTGCCCTGCCTTCTTGGCTTGAAGTGTTGATACCTCATGAATAGGCCAAACATCCCAAAGCAGGAATCACGTGAAAATAGTGTTGGAGATTCGGCGAGGCTTTAATGGCAATATTTTCAATGCTTTAACCATTGCGTGCAATGTTACTGCCTGTCGTTATTCTGTGCAGATCAAGGATGACTCTGGCCTGACGTGGAATGATTTCCTGCCCGACAGCCATCATGGCAACGCAACAGGACGAGACCTTGAGCCGAGTGGTGCTGCTGCCCGCAGAGCCAGCGGCAGGGATAGAGCTGTCTGAATCGTGCACCGTCAGGGAATCGGCGATTGGCGGCGACGCGGAGAGCGCGGAGCCGTCAATGTCAGTCGAGCAAGCGGAGAAACCGCGAAGACACTCCAACGAGGACGAGTCGGAGCAAAGCGACCACCTCGACGAGTTTTGCTTTGACTTCCAGCCGATGCGTAAGAGGCACACGCGCTCAAAGAAGGGAAGGTACTTCCAGCAGAGCCGCTTCCCCTCCACCGAGCTTCGTCCCCTCCGGAGGGAGCTGATCCGGAGCGATGCGGTCGAGGACTCTGACCACGGCAAGCGCTTCCAGGAGTTCTGCACCAAGATCGCTCGCCGGAGGAGCTACGAGGGAAGCGGCGGCGGCGGCGGCGACTCCAAGGACAGCCAGGAGGAGGAACTCCTCTCAGATCTCAGGGCGTACGGCGCGCCCAGAATGCGGAGGAGCATTACCGGAGGCGCCGAGCAGGGTCTCATATCTGACCTGGAACGCTGGAAGGTAGCCGGTGGCAGTGGGGACACGGAGCCGCGCAAGTGGCGCCTGGAGTCTCGATCAGACTCGTGCTCGTCGGGTAAAGAGCGGGTCCGAAGCAGCGCCAGCGGCGAGTCAGACCACAGCCTGCTGCTGCACGATACGCGCAAGGAGCGCCACCGCAGCAGCGCGAGCGGAGAATCCTCAGAGCACGAAATCTTCCACGAGTGCCACTCCGACGTTTTCCGCTCTCGCAGCAGCATCATCAAGTACTTGGAGGAGATCGACGACTGCTCTGACCGCCACTCGGAAGCCCCAAATCCCAAGGAGGAGGCCGACGTTGGAGACCAGTGCAAGGAATCAAGCGAGCTCCACCACCACCACCTCCACCAGCAGCATCACCACCACCACCGCCGCTCACCCCAGGCGATCATGCCTTGCTCGACCCTGGACACGCAAACGGAGGAGGTGGCGGCGGTGCCCACGGCAGACCACGCTGTGCTGCCGGCCATCGTGGAGGACGACTGCATGCAGATGACGCACAAACTCCTGCACCCATACGAAGACGTGCGGGAGGGCGAGGATGACGACGACGACGATGACGACGACGACTACTACAAGGCGGTGGGGACGGGCGGTGTAGGCGGCGGAGGAGGGGGAGAGGCAACGGCGTCGGGCGACGCTGGAGACGAGGACGATGACGACGACGACGACGATGACAACGACGGGAAGGACGCACTTCCAGGGCCGGTGAGGCAGGAGCCACGCCGAGCCGGAGTCGGCGGCACCGCTGGCGCGGCTGGTGCCGGAGCGAGGATACGGATGCTGCAGAACCGCTCAACGGGTGGCGGGATTCTGGATGGGCTCTTCGGGTGCCTGCGGCCCGTGTGGCACATCTTCGGTCGGAACTACACGGCCGAGCCCAAGGTGCAGCAGCAAGGTAAAGGTGAGTTCATTCATCCCTTTGCTTGTTGCAGATTGTGGTCACGATGCAGTGGGTTGAGCATCGTCTATCTCAGGTCTGTCTGGTTGACCCTGGCAAGTCCGGTCATGATTGCTGAGACTTCATATTGGTGGTGGTCATGTGTCTCTTCAACAAGGGGCCTTCTAACTGTGGCAGCTGGACAGGTCCTGGTGAGCTATAGAAAGTTGCTGTTGAGCTATAGCAAATTGCTGGTGAGTTAAAGGAATGGATTGAAAACTCGCCATGGCAATGAGCCAGAAGTGTCTAATTGGCTTTGGTGTTGTAAGGTGAATACCAATAAGCACTGCTGAGACTGGAGTGTGCTCCCACACTTATAACATGGTAGCACAGGGCCAGGGTGGCTGCAGGAGCTTTCAACTCCGGCAGGGCTTATAGCGCAATGCGATAAATGGTGCTCAACCTTTATTCTTTGTGGCTCAATGCTGACTCAGAGAGGATCTCGGCTAGTGCTCTTTGTAAGGTGGTTTAAGCACCCTAGTACCCTTGACCAAACTGCATCGCTATGGCCTAATAAAATACAATACCTTTATTACGTGTGTTGCTGTTCTTGGTTTAAACCCCAGTATCCAGTTCGACCTGGGTTGGCTGGTTGCCCCCCAATTGTGGGGGTATTGGAACAGAATCTTATGGCCAAATGTTCTTCCTGACGCCAACCTCCTGTTTTCAGAGGGTCTGTAGATTGCTATTTGTCTGGAACCTTCCCACAGACCTCTGCATGAAAGGAGACTCTTGCAGGAAAGATAGGAGGATCCAGACGACACAGATGTGGGATTCATTGAACACACACACAACGACAAGACTACAATGATCGAGGGGCTTATTTACAAATGTAAATATTGATGTTGATACATTTCACAATCAGGTACTCATAAGTATGAGGTACTCTTGTGTAGCATAAGGAAGTCCCAAAATAAAGCACCAGGAGTAGGTGTCATATTTTTTATGACATCCAGATGAGTTTAAATGTCCTTTAAGCGTTTATGTGGAATTTCTCTTGACATTCCAGTTGCTCTCTACATATTAAAGTGTTTCAATAAATTGACCGAATATCCCATGTAGCACCCTCCTGAAAAAGAACTGACTCAAGTGAGGCCTACTTTATTTAAAAAAACAATCATCATAACAGTCATCAATTTTTACAGAAATTGACCTTTGCATTGTAAAGTTGAAATTTCCATTACTGGCTCATTTATGCCATTGAGTACCATCTTCTTGATTATTTGAGCAGGGACAGTATTGCACATGACCTGATCATATTAAATCTATTAACTGTATGCAGATACTACAGTGTGTCCTTGACTTAGGCAGGGATGGTATTAGTCATTTTGGGACCTCGGCCAAAAGTCAATGATAAGGGCACCCCCCACACACACACACACTGATTAAAAAAAAACCCATTAAATCCTCCCTATGAACGTCGCACGAATTGATTTCAATTTTAGTATTTCATTTAAAAGATGAAATACTAAAATTGCAAAGCGG
>JAZEWT010000023.1:7300186-7318618 GCA_036362905.1 Mordacia mordax | reverse complement strand
TCGCCGGAAGGCAGCGGACGTGCGGAGGCGCCACGCACTTGCCATGTGCTGCGGCACGGCCGAGCAGAAATGGCGCAACGTCTGCATCATCCTCCCCGTAAACCATCGACCAAGACGGAGAGGCACGCGGCCCATTGGCGCGTAAGCGGCCGCCCACGCAGATCAGACATCAATTTCCCTATCGAATCCATTCACACGTTCAGTTGGTCAGCGATGAGGCCACGAGGCGTTTGAGAATTGCAGTGAAAAGGGCACCCATGAGTGTTTTGTTCATTACCTATGCTAGCGATGAATGTCTGAGTCGCATTGGAACGGTGTTTGTCGTCGGTTTCAGATGAGCCACCCATAACAATAATATCGAACTCAAAAGCCATAACTCATCATCATCATCTCATTGTCAGTAACTGCTTAGTCCTGTACAGGGTGGCGGTGAGCTGCAGCCTATCCCGGCAGACACAGGGCACAAGGCAGGGATATACCCACGATGGTACGCCAGTCCATCACCGGGCACTGCGGGAAATTTAGGTCTGCAAGCCAATTAACCTATGCAGCAGCATGTTTTTTGGACTGTGGGAGGAAACCGGAGTGCCCGGCAAAAACCCACGTGAACACGGGGAAAGAACATGCAAACTCCACACAGAAAGGCACCCGAGCCGAAATTCGAACCCGGGACCTTCTTGCTGTGAGGCGACAGCGATTTTTATATTTTGCATTGGCATCAAACTCCATTGCTGTACTTTATGTCTCTGTTGCTACGTCTCTCCTCCTCAATTTTGCCACCCCCGCATTGACCACTGCGGTAGAGTATGGTGAAATAACCCCCATGACCCGCAGGGCATAGCAAGGGCACTCGTCCAGCAGTGAATTGAAAGGGGCTCTACATGAACATATTGACAACGGGATGAATAAAAGGTCGTCGCTATGTTGTGAGATGCAGGAATATTAAAATGTAAAAGTTAGCAAAAACTCAGACTAAACGCTATATTTATAAATGCAGTAGTCATCTAAAACAAAATAAAATCACCAGTGCACTTATTCTATTAAAGCACGGTTCATAATCAATACGTGAAGCTGGATATCCAGAAATTAAATTACCATGTCAAAAAAATCGTAAAGTTACCGCAACTTCCAATTAGTGTCTCGCCAGTACGTTCAGAAAAATTATACATTACGCGTGTACACATGCTTGCACTCAAGTATGCACGTATTACACACATCACACAGATTTATTGTGCGCAAAGGCAGGACACCACACTCTATGTGATGGAGTGTCGTGAACAGCTTGCTGCTGTGCCACCTACTCCTGTGCTCCCAAAGTTGTGTGGTTTTTCTAGTCGTGCCCGAGGCCGATACATTTTTCCTACTCTATTTGGCACGGACCAAATGCTATCAGTATGGAACAATGCTATCAGCATGGATCGCAGCCAGATACAAGCACTTACTTCTATTGGACTCTGAAGCCAAAACATCTATTTGCTGCTGGCAGAGATTTCTGCTGACATACTTTGATTTCAGTTTGCTGTTTTCCTAAAAGTCGTTAGTCAAGTTTAAGATTTAGATGGCAAATTGTAACAGCAATATTTTTAGCCGGGCGGCACGGGGGCCCACTGGGTAGTGCTGTCGCCTCACACCAGAACGCCCCGGGTTCGAATCTCGGCTCGGGTGCCTTTCTGTGTGGAGTTTGCATGTTCTCTCCCCGTGTCTGCGCGGGTTTTTGCCGGGCACTCCGGTTTCCTCCCACAGTTCAAAAACATGCTGCTGCACAGGTTGTCTTGCAGACTAAATTGCCCGCAGTGCCCGGTGATGGACTGGCGCCCCATCATGGGTATTTCCCTGCCTTGCGCCCTGTGTCTGCCGGGATAGGCTCCGGCTCACCGCGACACTGCACAGGACTAAGTGGTTTCTGACAATGAGATGAGATGGTATCAGAAGAGGGGATATGTAGCCGTGTCTGGGTAAGCAGAGTCGAGGAATTGAGTGCATCAGAGAGAACTTTCACTCAGGACATTGTCACAAATAACGTAGGAGGTTTGGTGCAGGTTCACAAGTTGGGTGCACGGGGGTGGGGGGTCATGGGGTGGCTGCTCTGAAAGGGAAGAAAGACCTCGCCGTGTGAGAGATCCAACCGGACGACGCTAATCGGTTGCGTTAACTCGGAATCACTTTAATTGCCCCGATGAACCGGTTCCACAACTTGCGTCGCCCTCGAAACAATAGGCGACGTCGCCCTCCGCGTACCATTCGATCGCCTGAATAAAGCAACTAAAAACCGAAACGTGTGGTGCCGTCTATATTTCCGCACAGCCCCGCCGTTCCTATATCCCGTACGCCTGCACGTGAGTGTGGGTAGCTGTGCGTGTGTGTGTGCAGGTGACTGTATGAGTGGGCACACCTGGGCAGTGGGCACACCTGGGCAGCAGTCCTCCCGCGCTCACGCGGCTGTGTGCGTGCACGAATCCGTTTGCACGAGCTGGCCGGGTCCCGGCCCGGGAATGTGGAGTCCTCTGGCACCCCGTTCTGGTGGTGTAGGCCGACTCTCGCCCGGTAGAGAAGGGGATGCAGGGAGCCCAGCGTCGCGGCCGCAGCAGCGATCCCCTTATCTCGGACAAGGGGATTCGCTGCCCCTCTCCTTGACCGCTCTGCTATACCGCTCTCACCGCTGGTGGCTCGACTCGTGCCAGGCGGGTTGCTGAGATCAGCCGCTCCTCCTCCTCCTCCTCACGTGCGAGCGGCATCAGCCACAATGCTCCCTCTCATTCAACGTCTCGGTCGCCTCCACCACTCTCGTTCAGTGTTCCCAGAGGCGAGCCCTTGCTCTGCTCTCGTTCGGTGTCCTCCAGCGGAGTTCACTTTTCTCTACTCGGCATCCTTCTTGTATAAAGGCGAGTGGTCCTTCAGCACGGTGTCCCTTTTCGTCCGGCCGATGCCTCCCCGAAATTATATAATTCAATCACTGTCCAAGTGATGTTTTCGCCCCAAGGTGCCCGTGTTCTAGAATAAACCCAATTGAGTGTCCACAGGTGTGCAGGCAATGATATATTGATTGTTTTTTCATACCCCGTAAAGTGATGTTTTTGACTCAGCAGTCACATTCGCACATTGGCCTCAAACACCCCCAGGCAGGTTATTAATCTGGCTCCCCATTTGTCTCGTCCATAGATCTTTGTCTTTTGTCTTTGTGTACATGCTAACTGCATGCATACGCCCAGTCCGTGTGTGTGCAAATTGTTAAATCCGCTCTGTGGAATGCCCATGTGGCATGTGGACATACGCTGGCCTGTCTTATGTGTGCATATGTGTTGTTTGTATGTAATTCGGCCTGAATCCGTGACACAGATCGAGCGATGAAATCAGCTCTTGTGCAGGGGCTATTTGGCTTCTTGCATCACAGGATTATGAAAGACAACAGTGGATAGAGGAGTCATTCATCCAGCAATGGCTTCACCACTGATGATGCACTCTACTGGAGTACATTTCCATGGCTCAATGTATGAGAATTGCTCTTAAGAGGTGGCCTATCCCTAAACAGCACATGGTGATGTTGTTATGTTTGGTGGTATAAATGTGGATGGATACCCCAATAATGAGAAGAAAAAGTAGACCGAACACGAATAATCCTGGCGCCGCCACCCCTTCATGTGCCATGCCAACTTTAACAGGTGCTTGCAAATATGACTTACCCCTCTTGGAATTGGAACCTTAACATGGTGTTCAGTACCTCGGCGCATGGTAGAGTCACCCATGGCAGATTGACCTCAGATGAGGGGCCAGACAAATAAAAAAATTCAAACGACCCTAATGAAAAGAACAAAGACGGCCTCACTTGGACAAGGATAACCCAGGCCCAGGAGTGGAGCTCGCAGGCGAGCGCCTGGTAACTGGATGGCCCACGTAGCTCGGTCGGACACAGCCCGAAAATGTGATGTGGGGCCGCTGCCTGGTCAGTCCACCGCCTGCAAGCAAATCATGAGGGTCCAGGGCATTTGTGCAGCAGAGAGAGGCAGAGTGTGTCTAAGTGTGCTACACCTTGGAAGCAAAGCTCTCAATTTTTACTGGTCAGTCTTCTTTCCAACCTTCGCCTACGGTCATGGGCTTTGGGTAATGATCGAAGGAGTGAGGTCGGCTGAAAGGAGGTTCCTCTGCAGGGTTGCTGGGCTCAGCCTTAGAGATAGAGTGAGGAGCTCAGTGATCCAGGACGATCGCAGAGTCGAACAGCTATTGCTCCGCATTGAGGGGACTCAGTTGAGGTGGTTTGGGCGTCTTATAAGGATGCCTCCCGGGCATCTCCCTCTGGAGGTGCCCGGGCACAGCAAACTGGGAGGAGACCCCAGGGCAGAGCCATGACCCACAGGAAGGATTATATCTCTCAGCTGGCCTGGGAACGCCTTGGAATCTCACAGGAAAAGCTGGAGGAAGTTGCAAAGGAAAAGGACATCTGGACTGCTTTGCTGAGCCTGTTGCCTCCACGTCCTGAACTCAGATAAATGACATGACAGTGGATGGAAACGTGACATAGCCTAATTGTCTGTAGCGCCAACCAGGGCACCAGAGCGCTTATTTGTGAGAGATTGGTGGGCGGTGAGCCACGGGTGGTCTGGATACCTGCAAGGAGTCTTAGCAGAGTAAAAACCTCAATAGCGTAATCACACTGCGCACCTTTAACTGGGAGACCCCCTCCCAGAAGCCTTTTAAAGGTTGCCCGGCGAGTGGGGTTATTTTCCACCCTCATGATGACAGGCAGAGTATGTCAAAGAAACCCGACACATCTCATGACCATGAGAAACAGTCTCATATCTAATAATGTTATATGTTATCATTGACTCCACTGATAACCCTCACTACCATCATTATCGTAATAATTACTATCATCGTCATTATCATCATCAACACACACAGTAATCATTATTCACTGACCAGAAACACCTTCATAAATATAGAATACTACAAAGGTTGGATATTTGTTTGTACCAGCTCACTGTGGCTTTCTGCAAGCCTGTACGTTCTTTCAAGCGCTTCAGTCATTCTCTCTATTGAAGTGAGTGAATATTGTAGCGGGTTACAAGTCAAAATTATTATTATAATCGTAATCACTGTCCAGCTATTTATTCAGCAACCATCTGTACTGAATAGCGATGCGACACGGTACGGCAAATGAGACTCTCTCCAATCTCAAACCATGCAACACAAAACACCACTGCCTTCCTCGATAGGTCATTGGCAGCAATTCCGATATTCACCAGACTCCTCCTGTGGCCACCCACGATCTTACTCACCAGCCTTGACATGAGCATTTCAATGAAGGGGATCTGCCCACCTGTATTCAGATTCAAAATCCTGATTGTCATTTTAAATATAAAGAAATGAAACATGGCCATTCCCATCCCTCGTATTGTACAGAGACGATTTTGGCAAATACAATCTTTCTAAAAGTAAAAATGTATGATAAATTAGCGCTGTGTGCGACTCTCAGTTCTTACATTTGACCGAAGACAATACAACAATGACATGACAACTGCATTTATAGAGCGCTTTTCACCCGAGGGTCACAAAGCGCTGCACAGAGCTGTGGAGAGAACGGCACGTCAACAAAATCAGGACAGTTCAATTCAATGTGAAAGAGTCAATGGAGCAAATGAGTCTAATCTGGGCCTTGCGCCCTGTGTCTGCCGGGATAGGCTCCGGCTTCACCGTGACCCTGTATAGGACTGAGTGGTTTCAGACAATGAGATGAGATGAGTCTAATCTGGTGAAACAACAACACAGGTTCCTTCGCGCAATTTGCTCGATGATGCTATCACAGCTCCGTCGCAGGGAGATCGGTTGGAAGTGCTTAAACACAAACGTGCGGTAAAAAAAAAACTCCACGGCGTCGCAGGAACTAAAACCAATTTACACCAAGTCTGCAAGCACACACTCGCGAGATGAGACGAAGGAAAGACCAAGTGTCCACAGTTGTGAAGTGTGAGTGAAATTGAGCGCCCGCTCACACCCGCGCATATCGATGTTCCCTGTTACAGCAGAAAGTTCCCAGTGAGCTTGCAAGCTCTGGATGGAGGAATACCGCACCATAGCAAACGTCTGAACCGACCGATGTAACAACGTACGGCCGTGGGGAAACTGAACTTAATCGGAGCCACGATTTGTGCGGAAATGAAACCCAAACCGTAAGCATAAACGTAAACAGTAACACGCAAGATTACGCAATTAAATAAACACACAATTAAATAAACACACAACACCAACTTGTACAACGATGAAAACCCCAACCATAATCATTAAATATACAGTAGCACTCTGGCTTGCACAGCGCAATAAATTAATAATAGACAATGGTAGACAGGTCACTTCATCTCTCCTACCCTGGCATCCAATTAACCAGAGTGGGGAATTGTTTTCACCTCTTACACAAAGAGGAAACATGAACCTCGGTCAAGTGTGAACACGCGGTGCGAGTTATTTTATCCCCCACATGCAGATGAGCAGCAACAACAACAACAAACAAACAAACACGAGCTTCCCGTTATCAGCCCCGTTAGCTGCAGGAATCGCCGTCTGCGATTCGGCCGACTGTAAAACCGATTCTGCTGTGGGAACGTTCACACGCGCAGGCTGTGGTTTATTTTAATAGCGATATATGAATTCTCAATGCAATTCATACCGCGCTCGTCTTGGGCCAGCTACAACATGGATCTCAACAGTTAACCCACTGGAACGATTACCGTTAGTGGCGAATAGCCCCCGATAGCTATTGCTGCGATTGTGGGACAAAGCCCAACAAACGCCCACTCACTGCCCGTGTGTTCCCGGTGCTGGAAAGCGACAGCACCAGAGGACCGTTTTAGGCTGAGTAGACCTAGGGGAGGATGCAGGACTGCAGCGTGACATTTTGCTGAGAAAGTATTTACGTGACCTCAAGTTATTTTTAAATATCCTCTGGCGTATCACTAGCATGAATATAACTAATTTCTGTAATTATATATCGTCTGTTATTCGACACGGACTTTCAGAGACGTTAATACGATTACACATTTTGCTGTGAACAGAATGTGCAATTGCTGCACCATTATTTCGTCCATTTTCTGTGATGGCTAATATATGTGTAGCCCCAAATCAAACAGGTTCCAGCATTGCAAACCCAATAGCCTCTGATTCGAGCTACATTACACAGAGCAGTTACATCTGTAAAAATAATTCCACCTCTTGTCCGTGTGTTCAGCTCATCAAATTAATATTAATACGATGCGTAGAAATTATTCATACATATGCTCTCAAAGCACTATACGAGACAACACGCTGTTACAATAATACTTAAAGCTAGATTTATTCAAATGGTATGGTATGTTATGGAACTCATTTATTCCCTTTCAGACAATATGGTTATTACAGACGGGATTCTTAGATTGAACTATTGCTGCTGTATATTTCCAGCGTGGTTGCTTTCCAGGTATTTAGGGCACTGCATTTTGTATTAAATATTTGAAGCCACATATCCCAGCTCACATTTTCAGCACAGTTTAAACTATGAAATGCATTTCTGTATACACAACGCGTAGTACACTACACCACGTTTGACACGAAAGCGGATACTGAATGTGTTTACTGTATATGCATTATTTATCTATGTACACACACACACGAGCGTGTTACGGGAAACATCGGTTGCTTGCCTATGACCCGAGATGCAGCTGCTTGGGCAAGCGCTGAGTTTAACAGGGACGCGAATCTGCGCCACCCGGCAGTCTGCTCCCTGATTCAATCCGATTCATCTCCACGTCGCCTGGGTGAGATTCCCGTGGGGAATGCAAGGGCCATCTGGCGACGGGAGAGGACCAACCACACCACCCCCCCCCCACACACCGCAAATCTTTCACCCGCCCACCAACACCATTATCCCAACTAGCCACCCTCTCATGGCTTCTCTCACCATCCTACGCACGAGTCCAAAAGATAAAAGCAAAGATCCCCCATGTAGCCTTAACAGAAAATGTTCACACATTGCAATGTTTACGCACATTGTCACGAGGTACTCATTTGAGGCTGGGTCGACCTAGGGGAGGCCCAGGACCGGTTCAGAAATTAATCACCGGTGTTGGCCGCGAGCGGGATTCGAACTCGGGTCGCCGGGTTTGTAGCGCAGCGAGCTGAACGTTGAGCTACCACGGACCCACCGACCGACCGACCGACCGACCGACCGACCGACTGACCGGACCATGCACCCACCACAGTTAAGGGACACACTTGGCGAGTTTAAATTCATTGCCAAATGCAAAGTACCTCTCATTTTGGACGGTTGTTGAGTCGAAGGAATCCTGCATCCAGAGCTTGGAAGCTCACTGCGTAGTTTCTGCTGTAATAGTAAACACCATGATTGCTTCCAAAAGCTGGTCATTCGGGATAGCTACGTCGATCGCTTCTCCTCTCTCATTCGCGACGGTTCGCCTCGCACGTGAGAGGCTCCCTCGGGCGTTCTTCACAAAATAAACATCTGTGTGGTATTGAGTGGTCTCATCATCTCATCTCAGTGTCAGAAACTGCTAAGTCCTGTACAGGGTCGCGGTTAGCCGGAGCCTGTCCCGGCAGACACAGGGCGCAAGGCAGGGATACACCCACGATGGGACGCCAGTCCATCACCGGGCACTGCGGGCAATTTAGTCTGCAAGCCATTAAACCTATGCAGCAGCATGTTTTTTTTGGACTGTGGGAGGAATCCGGAGTGCCCGGCGAAATCCTACGCGGACATGGCGAGAACATGCAAATTCCACACATAAAGGCACCCGAGCCGAAATTCGAACTCGGGACCTTCTTGCTGTGAGGCGACAGCGCTACCCCACTGGGCCACCGTGCCGCCCGTTATTGAGTGGTGCTGAATTTAAAGCTTCTCGTAGACCTCACAACTATGGATAGATTATTTTCTTTGTTCCACCTCGCACGTATGCGCGCACAGAGCCGCTGTAAATTGGTCGTAGTTTCCGCCTCGCCACACAGTCTCATCTCATCTCATTGTCTGAAACCGCTTAGTCCTATACAGGGTCACGGTGAAGCCGGAGCCTATCCCGACAGACACAGGGCGCAAAGCAAGGATATACCGACGATGGGACGCCAGACCATCGCCGGGCACTGCGGGGCAATTTAGCCTGCGAGCCAATTAACCTATGCAGCAGCATGCTTTTTGGACTGTGGGAGGAAACCGGAGTGCCCGGCGAAAACCCACGCTGACACGGGGAGAGCATGCAAACTCCACACAGAAAGGTACCCGAGCCGAGAGATTCGAACCCGGGACCTTCTTGCTGTGAGGCGACAGCGCTACCCACTGGGCTACCGCGCATCCCCAAACTAAAAATCGTGAGTAAAAATTATTTTCAGTTTCGTCAGACAGTAAAAAGGCAAAGTGAGTTTCTACTCCAACAACTATTGATGCAGTGGTCATCTCCTGTTTATAGTCCTGAACACGGTAGAAGTTACACGATCCTATGGGAGGCACAGCGCTTTCCAAAGGACAGCCACTATTAATATCCGCACAAAGTGGTACTAATTGTATGGACCCCAGAGAGACGATGGGTCGAGTCAACCGCTAAACAGGATGTGAACCTGTAACCTTCTGAATGTAAGTCACTCACTCTACTGCCGAGCCACCTGGCCAGATACGTGAGGTATCCACGACAGATTTATGAAGCCCTGTGCTGCTTTTTTCTGAAGATGAAATGCGAATGCTGAAAACCAAATTGAGAGGATGCGATTACATTTGAGCGCGTACGAATTCCGCGGTGAGAATAACTTCATGTGAAAACGTCTCCGTTGCGTTGCATCTCTGGCTCATCTGTAAACTGCACCACATCCCGGCGTTTGTCGTGAACGCTGCAGTGCTGCGGGGAAAAATGAAATCTGCCAGTCGTACCGCAACAAGCCAGTCCAATTTTTTTCTATGACGAACCTACTGTGCATTTTGTGCTGCCGTGTGTGACGCACGACTTGAACGTGTGTGTTTTACGCGCGGTGCTGATATGTGTCAGCAGTGAGCCGTAGATTATTCCTTTCTGTATTCTGAATCTTGCCTACCGTCTGTCGACGTGATACTGCAGACCAGGGCAGTGAGCGGCTTATTATACCAATGGGCCTATTTAAAGATACTACATGGAACAAATGGAAAACGCGCACAAGTGGCAGTAATGGTTTTCGCTGCAAGAGCGGCAATTATATATCAACTTAATGCAGGCAAGGAAAAGAAATTCCTCTTGAGCGGCCCATAAAAAAAAAACACACAATGAATCAGATACTTTGCAAATATGGCTTGCAAGCTCACACAATATACTGTTGCTTTTGAGTCAATCCATACCACTCAGATTGCAGGACGATAAAACCACAACGCTTTTTATTAGCCTATCGCGTGAAGATTGGGTAACACCTTGGCTTGTGATTAAGACCGTGCATTAGTGGAAGTCGCGTTCTCTTATAAGGACGCTCCACTCTCACTCTCTCTCTCAGCCCTGCAGACGTTCTGCTCAGCTCAATTAGAGGACCTCTAAAGAAGAGGCAAGCGTGGAGGGTGATTTTGAAAGCGGGGGAAGCACCGTTAGCTAAAATCTCTGATGTTTAATAATAAAAGCAACAATAAATGCACACAACGTTTGGAGATATCTAGCAGAAAGACTACATACATAGCAAACACAACAGAAAATGTGTACTTACAACAGCTATTGAAAGCAGATGGAATGTGCAAGAGCATGATCGAATGTGGCATTGCATTGCATGCCTGTGAGGTATGAACACAATGTTCAAAAGCCTTTGTCTGTTTACTGGAGAGAGCCTGGCTATGGATAGGGGAGTCTTCAGGCGCTTGAATGTGCCTCCAACGTGCGAGGCGAAACGTCACGAAGGCGAGAGGGGGAGCGATCGACAGGGATATCCGGAAAGAGCAACTTCTGGAAGCAATAGTCACATCTAGGATCATTTGTTAGTAAAATAAAACGTCAGTATGCTGCTGTAATGTGTATTGTGTGTATATCTAGCGGTTTAGTCATGCTCCAGTGGTAGTGCTTTCACGGCTGCTTGTAGAGGTTCGTGATAGAATCTGACAGGCTATCCTGGTTAATACTGCGGGTGTGTCCGTTGACTTTCCCGTGATGTCATTTGAACAAGAGGCGGTCATTATGCACTGGTATCGTGTTCCAAATTTGCCAACTTTAAAAAATATAATTGGCAAATCACTTTATTAGGACAAATAAAGCAATGTCTCTATTCAACTGAGCACAACAACTGTGATCATGTCAACATTGCGCATGTGGGCCCTAACAGCCATTTCAAAGAGAATGATTTCTAATTATGCCTAGCGCTTGATCAGTGTGACTGGCTTTCAGAAAACCACTATATGCGTGATTATTGTGCTAATATAACCGCGCAATGTGCCACCGTTGCAACAGTAGCTGCTTAATGCACTTAGCGATGACTGCAATGTAAAAAGTACAAGGTAGATGCACATATTATATGTCACTTGCCTTCCTGAAATGCATTAGCGATGCACCTTAGCATTCCTTGAAAAAACTCAGCTTACACATGCGTCGCCAATAAATGAAACCCAACGCTGCATTCATTGCTCGATTAGAAACATTACACAAAATGAATTCAAGGCACTGCAGATCACGAACCATCTGCGCAGCGTTCGTTACCAAGGAAAAGCTCACACGCACGAGACCGTGCCGTGTGATGGAAAATAAACAATATGGTCAACACTTTAAGGGCGGCGCGGTGGCCCAGTGGTTAGCGCTGACGCCTCACAGCAAGAAGGTCCCGGGTTCGAATCTCTCGGCTCGGGTGCCTTTCTGTGTGGAGTTTGCATGCTCTCCCCGTGTCCGCGTGGGTTTTCGCCGGGTACTCCGGTTTCCTCCCACAGTCCAAATGCATGCTCCTGGATAGGTTGATTGGCTCGCAGACTAAAATTGTCCCGCAATGCCCGGCGATGGACTGGCGTCCCGTCGTCAGGTGTATTCCTAGGATTACGCCCTGTGTTTCCAGGATGGGCTCCGGCTCACCGTGACCCTATGTATGATTAAGCGGTTTCAGATAATGAGAGAGAGAGAGAGCAACACAAATGCACACCTCTTTGACATTTTAATGACGTTTAGCTTGAGCTATTAAAGCACAATGTGAATACAAGATGAGCAGCACACCGCTATAAAGTGTAACGAATGGCTAGAGGCCCCATAGACTCAATGTCACTGCTCTCACATCCTGCCGAGGTGCAATCTCATAGTTGCCAACGTGGAAATGCTTTTTAGCAAAATTTCCACGCGTGGCAGTCTCCACCACGAGTATGCAGCTCCCTAGTTCGCGATATTTAACTGGCAGTGTGCGTGAAACTTTCGAGATTCATTCATTCCCAGCCAACGTCGATGAAATGTGCTGAAAGTCTCATCTCATCTCATTATCTGAAACCGCTTAATCCTATATAGGGTCACGGTGAAGCCGGAGCCTATCCCGGAAACACAGGGCGTAAGGCAGGAATACACCCGACGACGGGACGCCAGTCCATCGCCGTGTGCTGAAAGTCTCAGTCGCAACAGCAACACGCGTGTCTTTGCTTCGTGGCGAGTAATCCCATAACATTTGAACACCGAACGACGTTTAGCTGGGGATTATATCAGACTAGGGTTGCCACCTGTCCCGGATTTGCCAGGATTGTTCTACTTCTGAGGCGACCGTCCAGACAAATCTGAAATGCTTGCTGGGACATTAAATATCCTGGTTTTTTTTAAATCGGATCAATAATACTATGCTCAGCATAAATAAAAAGCTCAGCATCTCTCTGAACATGACGTTAATACACGCTGTTCTCCCCTCCTCTTGAGCTCTGAGCTATTAGGCAACTCGTGAGGTCTCGCGTGCCCATACGTTAACAAAAGGACGCATTGTTTATCATTCTGTTAATTATTGCATTGTATTCTCTCCCCGTGTCCCGCGTGGGTTTTCGCCGGGCACTCCGGTCCCCTCCCACAGTCCAAAAAAACATGCTGCTGCATACGTTAATTGGCTCGCAGACTAAATTGCCCGCATTGCCCAGTGATGGACTGGCGTCCCATCGTGGGTATATCCCTGCCTTGCGCCCCGTGTCTGCCGGGATAGGCTCCGGCTCACCGCGACCCTTACAGAACTAAGCGGTTTCTGGCAATGAGATGAGATTATTGCATTGAATTGGCTATAGCGCCGCAGCAGCTATAGCCAATCAACCGCACATCATCATCATTACACTCAAGACCCACTGTCGTGTTTACTCTTCACGGCGGTCCGGAAGTCCGGTGACCTCGATTTCATAATCTTTCATGAGCCTCTCTATCAATTGTTTTTCATATAGTTCATGAAATCGTATCAGCCATCTGACTTAAATGCGGGGTTGTTTAAAACAGTAACGAATAATCAAAGGAAAAAAAACACACAATGGGGTTTACTATCGATCACCATCATTATCAACACCCGGGTCTGGGCGGGGGGGGGTTGCCGGAGCCTCTCTGGCAGACAGAGGACGCAAGGTGGGGTTATACCCAGGATGTGCTGCTAGTACATTGCAGGGCACTGGGGGTAATTTACTCGGTAGGCCAATTTAACCTAGGCAGCAGGTTAATCTTAATACTACATGAGGGCTTTTAATGCTGTGGTGTCGCGGTTCATGGCTGTGGTATCCCCGTTTTCTGTTCGAGGTGGCAACCCCATATCCAGCACCGTCGGGTTGTAAACATGAGCTCAGACATCGAGCAATATTAATAATAACGTAATAATTCTGGGTAAAGGTGTTGCCAAATAAAGCTCTGCGTGTGAACACCAGCGTTGGAGCCAGCGAACATGACTCACCGCCCCACATATAGCGAAATCCGTTCTCCGATCCCACGGGGTCGAGCCGGATGAGGTCATTGTGCATCGCCCGTGCCACCACCGCGTGCTGTGCCACCCGGGGGGCGCTACCCGGACCAACAGCTGCTCTCAACTCTTGTCACCATCGCTCCTTATTTGTCGTTGGCTCTCGAGAGAGGTAGAGAGGTTGAGAGTCACCCGGGAAGGCAGACCCGGGCCTCTGTTTTTCCCCTGCCTGCGCGAGACAAAATCTCCCGCTATAGCCTTAACAGACCGTAAGGTCAGGTGCAGTTAGCGAGGACGTGGGTTACCGGAACACAAACGTCAACCTTGCATACAACGGACAATCTTATTCACGTGTTTGTTTGTTTTTTTCCCCTGAGAAATAAATCATTTTGTTTTGCGATGTGACTCACATCTGAACTCGTTTTTTTTTCATATCCCCTTGACCAAATCACCGGGAATGCGTCCCATCTCGGGAGCTGAGCTCACCGTGGCACGGACAGTGCATCAATCAGTGATCACTGTGCTCACAACACAGATGACATGAGCACCGCGAACAGCAGAGCAATTGCAGTAACCAACCTGGTGAAGTATGGTCAAATGCCCCTCAACAGCTCACAAAATGTGGGGAGGCCCTCATCCAGCAGCGGATGGACAAAGTAGGCTATACGTGAATTGAATATTTTCATCGTCCATTTTGGGTATATTACTGAATTTGAAACAATTTTGCTAAGACATCGTATGACATGTAATAAGTAGAACAGCTTTTTTACCATATCTGGCAATAAAACAGGTGTATAGATCTTAAAACGCCAAAATAGACCACACTTCACATATTTGTGGCAAAATATGCAAACAGGAAGCTTTGATCACATGTGCATTGTCCTTCAAACTGATTGGCCTACACCAGATATGGCTTTCTTTTGAGCCTGATTGTCAGTGTTAGCCAGATGATGCCAAAAGGCAGTCAGCTCAGGACAATGCAATATCAATTCTTAGTAGCTCAGGTGGAGCTGTTTCAGCTATGGGTACTTTTTGCCAATGTACAGATGTAATAAGTAGAACAGATTTTGACCATTTCTGGCAATTATACAGGTGTTAAGATCTTAAAACACCAAAATAAACAGGAAGCTTTGATAACCTATGCATTGTCCTTCAAACTGATTGGCCTACACCAGACATGTGTCTATTTCGCAAAACAAAATGATATATTACTCAGCGCCAGCTGCTCGTGGCACCGCACATTTCTTGCAAAAATGAGATGCAGCCTCTGCACAACGGGAAATGTGTGGTACGGGTTTATTTGAGGTGTAGTGATTATTTTTTTTAACTCTGAGATAAATGAGTCCGCTGTTTATTAAGCAGTGCAAACAAGCTGTTAATATTCAAGGAGCAGATTGTACTGCAATTGCTTTCAATAGAGGCAGAATCGTCTGCAGTCTCATTCCGTGAATTTGTTATCAGAATTGCTTTACGACATTTGTGTCCCTCTAGGTGGTGCGGTGGATAGAGCATGTAGCTTAGGATCGAAAGGTTGCAAATGCAAATGTCCTTTATGGTCCTGCCCCTGCCTGCTTCTGCCCTCTTGCTTCACACGACTGCTCTCCACGTGCTTTCCGATCTCTGCCCTCTCGTCTCGCTTTACTTCCCATGGATGCTGGAACTCTGTGTCTCAGTTCTCAGAGAGGCACTAATGTCGCTCAGTGGAAAATGTCTTATTCTTCTCTCTTACCCCCCCCACTCCCCATAGGCTGGCACTGCCTTCCTCCAACGATGATTTGTGCCAGACTCAAAACCTTCATCTTTTACCCTGTGCCTAATGACTACCTTCCTCTATCATGTAAAATATACCCACTGCTTTGGTACAACATCTCGCGTTACGTCCTAGTAGATGTTACGGAAATCAAAACTGCATAGTTCTCTGACACTCTGATGTGAGTGAACCAATCCTTTTGTCCCTTCGCCATGGATACATTCGTATTAATTTGTGAAAACTCAACAGCGGTAACCCTGTGGGAGAGCTCTCACCTGTCACAAGAATGTGGCTTTTCTGTCATTTGCTTAAATCTGTGAACGTGAGATGAGCACAACCCCCGTGTTCATTTCAGAGTAATCAAATCATTAATTCCCCAAGCCATGAAAAGTGCCACAATTGGCAATTACAAATTAATTCAAACATAACTTTATATGTTTATTATTTTAACATCTCATTTATGTTGTTTCCCTCCTCTCTGTCTCTTTTATGCTGTTTTATTCACCCGAAAAAACAAAATTGATAAATGATTAAAATACGCGCAATTTGTACTTTACAGCCATCGCGAATAATTGCATCAATCGCTGATGTTGCATTCGCGATTTAAGTGCATACTTCATAAGCATAAGAACCACTTTGAATAATTACAAACCATTTTTGAAACGTAATAATCGAATTTTGGATGTCGGCTCTGACACCTGCACACATTGGCCTCTCTTTATGATGATATCACTATATTTAGCTTCCAGTTTACAGCAGATGGCCCATAATTGTGAATTTACAACCAAAATTTCTGGGCGGCTGTGGAGATTGAGCAGTGACAATGTGTGAAAACTTGCCCATTGGCACAAGAGCTGCTCAATTGGCTACTGAGCAACACAATGGAGAGATGAACTCTGGCATAGTCCAAGTTCCTCATGATAGGGCTGATAGCAGCTGAACTTACATGGATGGCTTACTGTGGGTGAGTGATGCCACTCAACAATGACAATGTTTTATTTCATATGCAATTGCTAACCAACTGTAACAACTGTAATTTATTTTCAAAATCTTAGTTGATGATCCCTTAGGATGATTTGGCTGTATTCTGTTTGGACGGGACATTTTGGATGTCTGAAATGGATTCTTTAAACGTGGCACTCTTGCCATCTTGATGAGTAAGCAATTAAGGATTACATCATGGTAGGGCACTCGGCCCATAATAATAACAAGGGCAATGGCCAAGGCTCAGTAATCCAATGAGTGCTGGATAGTTTGAAATTGCACAAATACATCAGAATTTTAAAAGCTGGTCCACAAGGTTAACCCTTTATGTGTGTATTTCAGAACACTTGCAGGAAATAAAAAAAAACATCTGTAACTCACTTTCATTATTGATATATAAGCACGATTTAGCTGTATTATATATTTACTTTCAGCCTGGGTCAGGGAGAATGTCTACCACAGGGATGGTGAGAGATAGAATCAGCACACGTGCAGATGCCAGACAGATTGCACATTTCGGAAGTGTGAGAAGTAATCACGGATTAGGCAGACCTTCATCTTGCACTGAAATATTTGTGGCTGATGATATTTATATTAAACGCACTAAAAATAATGCCATGGCACTGCACAAATGTCAAATATTTTTCATGTGGCATTGTAACTTGGTCGAAATTTTCACCTTTAAAATACACTTCGGTTTAGAGGTCATAGGTCACTGAAACAGAATGCGGCTTCCAGAGAAGATGGGTCTCTCGATCGATTGAAAAGCGCTGTGTGACGTTGCTCCATCAGCCACTATACGGTTTGTTTATAAGGGCTGTTCTCTTTTTTTATTGCAGATTTTTTAAATCTGTCAATGTTACTCCATTAAGCTCATCTCATCTCATTGTCAGAAACCGCTTAGTCCTGTGCAGGTTCGCGGTGAGCTGGAGCCTATCCCGGCAGACAGAGGGCGCAAGGCAGGGATATACCCACGATGGGACGCCAGTCCATCACCGGGCACTGCAGGCAATTTAGTCTGCAAGCCAATTAACCTACGCAGCAGCATGTTTTTTGAACTGTGGGAGGAAACCGGAGTGCCCGGCGAAAACCGACGCGGACACGGGGAGAGAACATGCAAACTCCACACAGAAAGGCACCCGAGCCGAGATTCGAACCTGGGACCTTCTTGCTGCGAGGCGACAGCGCTAACCACTGGGCCACCGCGCCACCCTCCATTAAGCTGCATACAGCTTATTTACCTGCACTCTCCAGATTGCTTCATTGAACTTCTGCGCATCAGCATTGCCTGAGGACTCAGCAGTTGTCGAGGCTCTTACGTGAGTGATGCCATTCAGCAAGAGTCGGTGTTGACGCACGAATTGCTGCGAACGGGGCCTCTGGGCATGACGCTATCTGCCACAATACGTATTATCAGCACCTGCTTAATCATATATCGACAGACACAGGACACAAGGCGGGGCTATATCCATGATGGGATGTCAGTACTTTGCAGGGCACCAGGAGGAACGTAGTCGGCGGGCCAATTAACCTAAATAGCAGCACGTAAATGTGCTGTGGGAGGAAAACGGAGCACCCGGAAATAAACTCACGCGGACACAAGCAGAACGTGTAAACGTCACACTTGCAGCCGAGCCAGGAATCAAATCCCGGGTTGTCTTGCTGTCAAACGGCAGCATTACCCACGACGCCACCGTGCTGCCTCCAGTGGATTCTCTGCTTATCATTGTATATCTTCAAATGGATTCATATATGGGCGGCGCGGTGGCCCAGTGGTTGGCGCTGTCGCCTCACAGCAAGAAGGTCCCGGGTTCGAATCTCTCGGCTCGGGTGCCTTTCTGTGTGGAGTTTGC
>JAZEWT010000023.1:7256966-7290155 GCA_036362905.1 Mordacia mordax | reverse complement strand
ATTGCATGTAGGATGACGGGCGAGGCCGTTTTGAAAAAAATAAAATAATTGATCACCCAACCTTCATGTCCATTAGCGGTCCCACAGGGCCACCACCACCACCACCACCCACCCCCCCTTTAATCTGCTCGGAGTGTGCACAGTGCTGGATGTGTCTCTCTCGTCTGCCATCCTGGCCACGGGCCTGCTTAGAACTCGCCCGTCTTAATCGAGGAGACGTGCGCGTCCGTAGCTGCCAGAAGAACCAGAACAAAAGGACCGTCAAATGGCCAGGCCCTGCCACGCAGAGAGAGAGAGAGAGTGGCTTTTTTCTCGCCACGCTCTTACTTGATCATAAATCATCGAGATACAGACGTGCGCAGTTTGAATCTTTGGCTTTTATCAATGCTATGCTCACAAAATGCCTGCCTGCAGTAACGTTACGTGCGAGCATCATAATAGTTACTTCGTATTTGATTTGTTTCTTTATCTCAATAACATACTAAGGAATAAATAATGTTTTGTCATTACACGCTTAATGTATGCTGGTTATATTTTAATCAAGACGATTCTATTTAAGAAAATGTAATGTATTATTAAGCACAATATAAGATATATCATGATTAAATTTTCTGTGGCTTTCGTAAATAATTTATATATAACAGGAAACTAAATAGTCTATAATTCTTCATCTGAATCGTTTCCTTTTTTTAATTGGAAAAAATATTGTGGCATCAATCCATACTCGGGAGATGTAATTTTCGTGTAAACATTAATTAGGTAGGGCATATCACTGCGGTAAACATATATATTTTTAAATGCCTTTATGATATTAACAGCATTTCTAGTCCAGGAGCTTTATAGCGTTGCACAGATTGACTGATGATGAAGATAATGTTAGCCTGTGCACGATATCACTCATTCACACGAGTACATAATTATGATTAGTTGTTTTTTTATTATTATTCGTAGTAATATACAGGACACAAACCTCGGACCAAATAGTTGACGCTAACAGTTGCTCGCTTTAGAAGTCTAACGCAGAAATTGTCCCTTCCCTGATCCACGTGTAAATAAATTCATTAATCAGCACATGGGCTGTGTACACCGCGCATTAACAGTCAAGCGGACAGAATCGCATTAGCAGTCTATTAAGCACAATTAAGCTCGGAGCACGTAACGAGTGGCTAGGAATCTGGAGTCAATCAAAACACCAATCGGCTACAGATTTGGTAAGGAATACCAGGCTTTTAAGGATTAAAAATAAATAAATATATGTTGCGTCCATACCAGATGAATCACTGGGCTCACTGGTAATATTATACATCTGCGTGTGTCCCAACATTGTGATTACGATGATTTATGATTATTTGAACTAAACTCAAGACGAATGTTGCTTCGTCTGTGGCATTCGGGGGGGACATTTAATCTGCATTGTGACCTGCCGTGCTCCACGGGATATTATGCTTTCTGCGGGCAGTGATGCGGGTGCATCTGCGTGTGTGTGTGTGTGAATTTGTAATGGTGTGTGCGTATAGGCAATTCCCTAGAGATGCGCTTACTCACGGTCACCTCCCGGTATAATGCAGCTTAATGCAGTAAGGCAAGAGAACAGAGGCATTTCTCAATGCTTTATTAGCTCAGTCCGTGCACACCTTGCTGAGGTGTATACGCATGTATGTTGCATGGCTTGTGTGGCGGCCGGGCGTGGCGATGGTCACGTGTGTTGTGCTGGCCCTTGTAGGCGATCACTAACAGCACCTGACCCTATAGTCTGTTCAGCCTATACAGCGGATATTTGTCTTTGTGTGCCAATATACGTAGAGTGGTGGTAATTCGGTCGACACTACGTTATGACCCCTGCAACCTGAGTTCATTTCTCAGGCCTGGAGATTGCCAATATCGTGTCTGAAGCTTTCCTGTGCCTCCCATTGGTTAACTTGGGCTAAAAATCACTACCTGGTTCGCGTGTAATTTAAATTAGTACCTAATAAACATCTGCTTAAACATTAGGGGGGGGGTATTCTTTCTTTCTGGAAACATACATAACCAAGCATGCTTGGGCCTAGTAGGTGGTTTGACAGACCATCGAGGCACAGCAAGCTGTGCTCACGTATTGAGGTGACTAGGAGGTGACTGCAGCACTGCATTCAATCCATCGTGATATTCCATGTGTTTTGGTTACATGTATCTATTGAGGGTGGCGCGGTGGCTCAGTGGTTAGCGCTGACGCCTCACAGCAAGAAGGTCCCGGGTTCGAGTCTCTCGGCTCCGGTGCCTTTCTGTGTGGAGTTTGCATGCTCTCCCCGTGTCCGCGTGGGTTTTCGCCGGGTACTCCGGTTTCCTCCCACAGTCCAAAAGCATGCTCCTGGATAGGTTGATTGGCTCGCAGACTAAAATTGTCCCGCAATGCTCGGCGATGGACCGGCGTCCCGTCGTCGGGTGTATTCCTGCCTTACGCCCTGTGTTTCCGGGACAGGCTCCGGCTCACCGTGACCCTATATAGGACTAAGCGGTTTCAGATAATGAGATGAGATGAGTATCTATTGAATCTACCTCAAGCTTTGCGTTTGATCCCGGGTGTTTAGTTTCCTATCACAGACTAATCACTTGTTAATAGAATTGTCCAAACATCCCCATGTAGCAGGTCCCTCATGGAAAGTAGTCCTAGACTCATCGAGTCATTACTGTGTAAATATTACTGGGTGGTCCAGTGGGTAGCGCTGTTGCCTCACAGCAAGAAGGTCCCGGGTTCGAATCTCTCGGCTCGGGTGCCTTTCTGTGTGGAGTTTGCATGCTCTCCCCGTGTCCGCGTGGGTTTTCGCCGGGCACTCCGGTTTCCTCCCACAGTCCAAAAAACATGCTGCTGCATAGGTTAATTGGTTTGCAGACTAAAGTGCCCGCAGTGCCCGGTGATGGACTGGCGTCCCATCGTGGGTATATCCCTGCCTTGCGCCCTGTGTCTGTCGGGATAGGCTCCGGCTCACCGTTACCCTGTACAGGACTAAGCGGTTTCCGACAGTGAGATGAGATGAGAAAATGAACAATTGTCACGTCCTGCTCACGTCACAAAACCTTACTGATTTATTTGTTCACGTGACCCAACCCAAAGAGAAAAGCTCTATTATGCACTGCTGCCCATATTGCGAGAGTGCACAGAGATCTCGGAAAGAGAGTGCAAATGTGCAGTTCTCTGACGTGTGGCCCCTCCTCGGGTGTTGCTCGTGTGCAGAGGCGTGTGCACGCACGCGCCTTGCTACTGCATCATCATGGAGTATTGCGCGCAAGGACAGCTGTACGAGGTGCTGCGTGCCGGTCGCCGCATCAGTCCTGAGCTGCTGGTCGGCTGGACGCGGGGCATCGCCCGTGGAATGAGCTACCTGCACCTGCACAAGATCATCCACCGTGACCTCAAGTCGCCCAAGTGAGAAGGGGAGGGCGACCGTGCAAGAGGACACGTGTCAACATGGGTGCACGCACGCACTAATGACAAATATCACCCGACGGTCGTATTGACAGTTGGGGAAAAGCCCTGTTCGCGAGCAGCTATTTAGACCACTGTGGCTCGTGAGGGGTTGATCGGGGGGAGGCATTTTGCCCGGTCACCTCCAGTGCTGGTGTTCACAGCTCGAGGTACTCATGTAAGTTTGAATCGAACAAGGAAAATCCGGGACTGATCCAGACATCAGTAGCCAATAACGTTCGGCTTGGCCGCGGATCAAATTCAGGTTCATGGTATGTATAGCCGCAAACCACCATGCCCCCACTCTCGCAAAACACACAGACGCACACGGACACAGAATTTGTTCATGCACCACAACAAGCCACGATTCACCATTAAAGACAAAAGCTGGGAGCACGATGAGGTTATATGAAGTGGCCAAGGCCTGCTGGCAGGAAATCACTGCACAGACCCAGAGACCCATGTGCTGTTAGTGACCACCTGTCAAACACCTATTATAAAGGCGGATAGAATACACGTGCATTAGTGTGACCACGCCCTTTCGTCACATGTTCAATCCGCTACTCATTAAAGGCCGAGTTGACCTAAGGAAGGCCCAAGATAACTTTAGAAATGCCTAGAAATCGAACTTGGGTTACGTGGATCATAGCATATGGCTATCAGTTCCACACACACAACCCGTGTTCCCTTAATCCATTCTAGAGGAGGTTAATGGCAGAATGTGCACACGCATTGGCTACGTCGGAGTAGGGCACAATGCAAAAAAGTTATTCTCAAGGACAATTCTTAAATGCCTTGGCACGTCAGCACTCTTACTTAGTAAATTACTTGGAGAGGACCCACATTGGCCGGACTTGTCTGGCTTGAGAGGATCTGCATGGCAGCTGGCAATCTATGTACCCTTGCAGCATTTGGCTTAAGCAAATAGAGCATTTGTCCAAATAGAATAAAATTAGTTTCTTGTTTAATAAAGAGGCAGCAATTAAGACAGTGAACGGGCAGGCACAAACGAGGGATTGATTAATGGGACGCATTTTAATAATGTTGGAATTTTGTTAGGAAGGGTGAATATTCCAAAAGCTCTAGATGATGTAAATATAGAATATTCTTCTTAGAGTCCACATAAGGTGGGATGGAAAATTACAAATTATGTTTGAAGACATCCTTTATTTTTGATCTATTATTCTACTGTACTTCGTATGGGGATCAGTGACCCTCATTCTATCTCCGTAGGCCAGGAAATGACATTCACAAATACCAACATTTCAAATTTAAACTATGAACGCAATCACAATATAACCTCTTCAAAATTGCATTTTAAGGACACAGTTCATATAAAATATTTAATGTCATTTAATCAAAATGGCATGTCTGGAGGCGACAAGTCGGAAGAATGGAAAAACTGGCTGCATTTTTAAACATCTCAATTATATCTGATCTGTCCTGCAACCGCAGTAACGAATAACAAACTGTTCTCAACGTTACCTATATACATTTTGATGGCATCTTGATGAAATCTATAGTATATACATACAAAATTTGTACCAATATCTAGATCCCTGTGGTTTTGTAGACATGAAATAACATGGCATTAAATGACAAACAACAGACAATTGTATGACAAACTTAAAACATTCTAAAGAAACAAATAAAAATGTAAAATAAGTATAAAAAGTAATCGTCAACGAATATTTGAAATCTATGCTATATTTTTCATAAAAGGGTGATGTATATAGTCAGTACATACACAACGTTACTGAACATGTACAAAATCAAAAGATTGCCTTCTTGTGTTTGTTACAATTTGCCCTTTCCTTGTATAACATACATCGGTGTACCGACTGCATCGCACTGAATATTGAGATTTGGATTTCAGGTCTGATAAGCTTGCATATTTTATAGTGGCCGTGTTATTAAATTTTCAAATGCCACCAGAGTGGCGTTTGTACCTTAAAAGGTTGAAATATAATGGTTTGCGATTTAAAAATGCTTGATCTTAATCACTGAAATCTTTTAGGACCCCCTTTGCTAACCTGGATAAAGGTCACAGATTTCAGTAAAAAATATTTCCTCAATGTTACCTTTAATTGACATTATAATGAACATAATTTGCATCCTGCGATGAAAGGGCCATTGCTTTAAAAGCTTGAATAATGTTAGTGTCTTATTGAAGATATGAATGTCAATGAAACCTACAACGACATGTTAATATGTATATGTTCAATGGCTATTAATTGGCTTGAATTAACACATCAATGTGAGGAAGTACGTTTTTAAGTTGACATTTAATTGCTTCCGTTAATCATTTTAATCGTCATCAATTAGCATTTTCAGCCTCATGAATTAATCATCGTCAACAAAGCTAACTAAGCCTGAAATGAGCATCAACTGAGGGCTTTTTTTAAGTTCAAGTCAGATTAGTTCCGAGCGCCTTATTTCCCCTAACTTCCTAGGTCAGCAAAGTTTCAAATGAGTGTCCACTGCATCATTTGACTTGCGGGAAGCCACAAAAGACAAACATATTCCCATGTAGCAGCATGCGCAGTTGGGACAAGTACTGTTAGTGAGTACCTAATAAGGCACACGAGGTGGTGAGTGGCTAACACCACACCTACCCTTGTCTCTCCCGCGGTGAAGTTTATATATCGCGCTAAGTACTCATTTGAGGCTGAGTAAACCCACGGGACAGCCAGGGCCAGTTTAGATAATCGTCACTGTTATTAGTGGCCAAGAGCGGCGATCGCACCCCGGTCGCTGGGGTTCACAGCGCAATGCGCCAAGCGCTGCGCCACCGCTCCCCACTTGGAGAAGACTTATGCAGCGGCGCAATTAGCGGGCGAGTGACGAAACCCCCGAGACCTTGAGCTGACAGTGCAGCCGCGTTGTCTGTACCCCCAACGCACAGTGTGCTCATTACGCACGACGATGAGGTCAAGATCTCCGACTTCGGCACGTCGAAGGAGATGCGTGAGAAGAGCACGCGCATGTCATTTGCCGGCACCGTGGCGTGGATGGCGCCTGAGGTCATCCGCAATGAGCCCGTTTCCGAGAAGGTGGACATCTGGTGAGCAATGAGTGTGCCCACCACCCTCTGTACTGATTGACTTTAGAACGCCGCGTCAATCGGGTCTGCCACACGAAGTTCCCGTGGCTTTGCTCCATCCAAGAAATGTCTTCGTTTCTACATACTTTCATGAGCTTTTTACCACTTTTTTGCATTTCAGACCTTTAGAGCAAACTTGAAGCCAGTGTTGTAGGCTTTCTTGATCAGTACAGTATTAACATTCATTTCTGAATTTTGGACCGAATTACATGAGTGCAATGTAAGCTATAAACCTTCCTTTACCATACACAGGCAATGAATTATGTCACACGTGAACAAACGTGGGCAATTTATTCCTGCTTCAGCAGCATACTGGGGTGTTGGAAAGTAATCGACACATTTAACCATTTGGTACACATTTCGCTGGTAGCTGCAACCAGCTTTATCAGACAGTTGCTAAAATTGTGGCAGCTTCCTAATGACTCCAGTGTTCGTCAAGGCAGCGTTTGTTGTGGTGCCGCCATTGGTGGTGTGACTGGTTGTTGTGGTGGCGGCGGCCACGGCGGTGGCGATGGTCGCAGGTCATTTGGAGTGGTGCTGTGGGAGCTACTGACTGGAGAGATCCCATATCGCGACGTCGACTCGTCAGCCATCATCTGGGGTGTGGGCAGCAACAGCCTTCACCTGCCCATCCCTGCCTCCTGTCCTGAGGGATTCAAGATTTTGCTCACCCAGTGCTGGTACAGATGTTCGTGGAAAACAAGGCTGGCGAGGCAGAGTAGTAGTTGGATCGAGCATCAGTAATTATTTATTCGTAATAGAAAAGAATATTTTCCGTGCTGCTGGTTTTGCCTTGCTTAGTGTTCCCAAATTGCCTATGTTGTATGGCTTATTGAAGAGGTGTGAGGTGTGACTGGTACCAATTCAGATTTGACTGGGTTCATTTTTAAAAATACAGTATCTTAGCAACATCCTTTAAAGAGGCATATATCTGGCAAGACACCTCAACAACATCTACGATTAAACACTGGAATTATTGTCAGCTCTAGCGAGGACAACAATAGAGAAGACAGACATATTTCTGTATTCCTTGACTGCCAACTACAAATGCATTTTTCATTACCAAAAATGCCAATTGCTTTGCAGTATGTGGTTCCATACGTCTAGAGTTTATGGAGAAACTACTGTGCCTCTTATGAGACACTGACAGAGGAGAGGTATTAGCTTGAGTATACATAAGGATATCTATTCAAATAAACCACAGTTTTTCCAGTCACGGACAGTTTATAATGCATTGATGTAGGGCTTCACAGCGTCATGTATGGGGTTTGCTCTTAATAGCTGTTCTTTCGGGGTAGCCCTGTCACGGTTTCCTCTTCTCTCTCGCGCGCGTGCAAAATTTCACCTCACACGTTGGAGACATCATCAGGCTTCTAACTCAAAATGATCAAACACCCCGACTTGCAGGAACAGCAAGCCCAGGAACCGCCCTTCTTTCCGCCAAATCCTGCTCCACCTGGAGATTGCTGCAGCTGATGTGCTGTCGACGCCTTTGGAAACCTTCTTCCATTCACAGGTGCCTCCCTCGGCCTCACTCTCAGTCATTCTGATGTCCCGTTAAGGGCAGGGCGTACGCAGGTTTTTAAAACATCGACGTCACATTGTAGCAGAGATCACAGCAAATTAGATGCTGCAATATTTTCTTCTGTTACTTAGATAAAAGTTCAATCAGAGCCACTTTTCCAATGTGGCAGAAACGTACGACTTGTATAAAATGTTCAAAGCTCCTTTCAAACGGTTGGAAATGTGTCATCTTGGACATACCAACGTATGATTCACTGGAAGCAAATATATTTTTCACTGATGCGTCATGAACTGCAGTGGCAATGACTCATACGATAACACAAAACGGTTTTGATGGGAATTTTTTTCACGTAATTTGCTGTTGTTGTTCTGGTCATAAGCCTGCTATTCGCACATCTGTGTGGGTGGCAGGCTGAATGGCGCGAGGAAGTGCGCAGTCAGTTTGAGAAGATCCGTACGGAGGGAGCCAGCATTCACCGACTGGACGAAGAACTCATATCACGGCGCCGTCAGGAACTCAGGTACCTTCTCAGCCCTGTGGTTGCCCTGAACTCTCATTCCAGTTTCACCCGTCTCACTGTGCTATTCCCGTGCTATGCATTGTGGTTTCAGTGTGTTTTCCCTCAAGGTTCATCGAAATTTAATTGTGGCCTGGTCGTGTAACCTCTGTAATCTGGCATGACTCGGCATAGCGGTGGAAATTCTATTGAGATTGATCATCTTACAAAGTCTTTAGATAAATGATAGGAAGATGTTTATTATTACAGCACAAAGTGCTCAGTGAGCTTGGAAGCTCTAGATACGGGGATCCCTGCAACACAACAAACGTCCGAACCGACCAACATAACAACACATAAAATCAAAGCGTTTTCGGTAGTCAACAAAAATGTATCGTTTGTAAACAGCTTACTTTGTTGCAAGAATGTTTTTTGTGAATATAAAATGATCAATAGCAATGCGGCACGGTAGCCCAGTGGGTAGCATTGTTGCCTCACAGCAAGAAGGTCCCGGGTTCGAATCTCGGCTCGGGTGCCTTTCTGTGTGCAGTTTGCATGTTCTCTCCCCGTGTCCGCGTGGGTTTTCGCCGGGCACTCCGGTTTCCTCCCACAGTCCAAGAAACATGCTGCTGCATAGGTTAATTGACTTGCAGACTAAATTGCCCGCAGAGCCCAGTGATGGACTGGCGTCCCATCGTGGGTCTACACCTGCCTTGCGCCCTGTGTCTGCCGGGATAGGCTCCGGCTCACCGCGACCCTGTACAGGACGAAGCGGTTTCTTGACAGTGAGATGAGATGAGACAACACGCGCTGCATCTGTGCAGCAGCATTTTTAAATTTCCTCTGCTATTTTACGGTCCAGAGCACCCCAATCTGCGAGTATCCGCAGCAAAAAAAATCGTACTGCGCGTGCAGGCGTGCAGGGCACGTTTTGCCGCGTGCGCACCTTCAGTGCCGGCCTTGTGAAACGTTTCGGCCAGGCACGCGCTGGACATTCGGGAGCACTATGAGCAGAAGCTGGAGCGCGCCAACGGGCTGTACGCAGAGCTCAGCACTCTGATGCTGCAGCTGGAGACGAGGGAGAAAGAGCTGAACAGGTGAGACGAGTGGACCGGCTGCGGCCGTTATTTTAAGGCGCAGTGACAAGGGACCAGTGCTGTCGTGTTCACCGCTCGCTGCGGAAGTTTGCGGGTCACACCCGACAGGTCATCCCTGGCGATTACTGCAGGTGCGTTAACCGTAACACACGAGCCGTATGTTTTACCGCAGAGCTTAAAGATTGTGTCAAGGTATTCTCAAAAAAAAGAGTGGGCCATTGTGTGCCGGCATCATATTCCAAATTGAAAAACGAGACGCGAATTACCCGATTGGGATTGGAGTTGACCACACCGCCACCTAGTGACACGACTGCAGATTACGTTTGCAAAGCATAGCGCATGCACGATAACCACTTGCTGTAAGAATGGCACGAATACAAAATAGGCTCAGGAGTTATTGTTATGATTTGTGTTATTCATACACTTTATTGCATTGCCTCTTTGCACAAGATTACGTTTAAGTGTTTAAAAAAAAACCGTGGTTCTAAACAGGAAGAACCCCGATATTTCACACACGTGCTGAGTAGTTAATGGAGATATCGTAACAACTGCTGTCGACACTGGACCTGCAAGGCTCTTGTAGTCACCTGACCAAGACCGCGTGTAGCTTTAGGTCAAATTCTTGGTCACTGACCCTTGTGTGCCATTCCAACACTTGTTTCTGTAACCTGTCCTCCTCCATCCTTTATATGTGACCAACCCATCAGCAACAACTCCTATAAACAAAAAAGGAAGGCCAATAAAAGGTATTTTAAGGAGAAAAAAAATACACGCAAAACACTGATGCAATCATCTGTTATTACAGTATCTCAGTAACGTATAGGTGGTAACAACTGCGGTGGCACACGACAATCGGGCTGAAACATCCTCATGGAGCATTGGGGGTCAGAGCATTACCTGGCAACAGAAACTCAACCCCCAGCGTCGTTAACCCTTGGCCCCAATCTGACCCCCGATCGATCGGAGAGACTTTTAGCAGAACAGCGCTATCAAGGGGGTGGGCCCCTAGCAATGACCCATCTGCTCCCCTCGGACTGTGGGCCTTTTAAGCAGTAAAAGTTGCCTCGCAGGCAACAATGCAACGGCGTGTGGCTGCTCGGTGACACTAGGCGGGCAGAGGGCTTCACCATGTGCGACAGTTTATTGACTAACGTCATCTCTTGGTTAAACTGTTCCAATGTATTTAGGGTAAACCACGAGTAACTGCTGCTAGCAACCACCTGTTAAGACCAGTGAAGCTCAAGATAACTTGGCTCGCAACATACCTTGCCACCTTCCTCTCGCTAGTGTTAATTTCTGTGCAAAACAGCAGGTATTTCATTAACATGAAGTCAGCTTAAGTGAAGGCTATGCCAGGTATAGACACCACCTGCTGCTGATAGCCATAGCCATGCACTGACCACTGCAGCAGCATCTCTGTACACAAAGACAAAATATCCATGTGTAGCCTCCACACGGTGTTGGGAGTGAGTGCTGTTAGCGAGCACCTATGAAGGCTGCCATGGTGCATAAGCGAGAGGCATGGTGAGCACTACGCCCAGTTGCCTTTGTATCCCCAGTGTTGATATTTTCAAACAACACCGGCTAATAATTTAAGCCTGAGATCCAACACTCGTTCAGATAGATCACCGCTGGGGGTAACCCCATTTCTCACACACAGCAAACCATATATACACGCACACTATGCCTTGCTTAATCAAGGTGATCAGGATTATACATACACACATACAGGAGTGGATTACTAAAGGGCTGTATACTTATTTATATTTCATAATCACAACTAATACAGGGCACTTCGTTAAGCAGCTTGGTATTGTCGTTCACACAGGAAAGAGCAGGCCATGGCAAAGGTCTACTCCAGGATCAGCAAACAGCACAAGGATCATCCTGTGGCTCACTCCAGCACGCGGAAGAAGGGGCGGCTGCACTTCCGAAGGTAATGGTGCTAATTATGAAATTATTCACCACGAGGGTTTGAGACTTAGATTCGAACAATTGGAACTCTCAGAATTCGTTCCGCTGCTTGCAGCATCAGCTTCCTTGGTACTGTCGGGGACGCAATGGGAATGCTGCGTAGTTCCATTAGCAACGCTATATCTCTGTCGGGTTCAGTACTACACTGTCTGTCACTCTTGCTTTTGTGAAAGCCACCGTCGCTGTCTCTTGACGTTAGTAATCATTTGTTTTGTGTCAGCGTGGCTGTCTTTCGTCAGTTAATGTGTGCATGTGTATGTGTGTGGGGGAGGGGGTGGCATATTAGTTAGTGCTCTCCACTATGAAACCTCATCTCCCTCATCTAATTGTCAGAAACCGCTTAATCCTGTACAAGGTCGCGGTGAGCCGGAGCCTATACCGGCAGACACAGGGCGCAAGGCAAGGATTTACCCACGATGGGACGCCAGTCCATCACCGGGCACTGAGGGCAATTTAGTCTGCGAGCCAATTAACCTATACAGCAGCATGTTTTTTGGACTGTGGAAGGAAACCGGAGTGCCCGGCGCAAACCCACGCGAACACGGGGAGAGAACTCGCAAACTCCACACAGAAAGGCACCGGAGCCGAGATTCGAACCGGGGACCTTCTTGCTGTGAGGCGACAGCGCTACCCACTGGGCTGCCGTGCTGCCCCACGATGAAACAAAAAAAAATAATTTATATCCCAGAGAAGGCTAACGTCATAAGCAAGCGGTATGATAATGTGCCTTGTGCATTGCATAGGTAAATACTGTTTTCAATGAGCACTTGGTCTGGTATATAAGTATCAGCACTGGAGAGAACAAAGGCAGAACCTATATTAGACCTACACGACATTGATTCAGCCTCAAATGAGTACCGAGTACAGTCTGCAAACATCACTGGGGAGATAAAAACGGTCAGGCATGGTGCTGACCCCACCATTCCCCTTGCATCAATCTACTGTATTGTTCCCCAGTGTCTCTCATGTTCTCCTGCCTTCACCCTGTCGCCCTTTGTAACCTCCCGATGTTTCAACAACCTCCCCCAAAGTTGCCCCCCACTGCGAGAGAACCTCCTTACATGCAATTGCATTTCCATGCCGTACAAATACAACAATGTATGTCAATGGTAAGGGAAAATTATATTGATTTTTAAGGTCAAAGTATAGACTGACGATACACACTTCAATAAAACCGATGCTTACTAATGCACATGTGTGACATGCATTGGTGTAGCAACTGCATTTGGTTATCTTAAAGTCCAGACCATGAGCAATATTCACAAAAATGATCAAAATCCCCAGAGGATGGATGTTAATTGTTACACTAATTAATATGGGAAGTATAACAATGAAGTGTCAACATTCACAACCCCATTATTTGCTTGCAAATAGGGTCATCTTAACGTTTGCAAAGGGACCCCTGATGTTAGTATGACTATATGAGGTTTCATTATTACTGAATAATGTGAGATATTCTCTATTTATCCAGGAATGCCTTTGACAATTCCTATACCCTTTATAATGAGTCGGCGTTGGCATGTTTTGTCAGTTCCTTCTCATTGCTTCACTGCATGCGGCAGTGAACTGGAGTGACCCGAACAAAAACCCACACATACGTGTGGGGGTGGGGGGTGGTGGTGGTGATATTCTAAAGCCCACACACTCCATTCTCCTTTATCCATTTTCTTTACAGCCATCTCGTTGCACCTCGAGAGCTTGCAGGTTTTCAGAGTCCTGAAAGTAGCCGTGACCCTTTAACCTTCTCCCCCGTCTGTTGCAGGACTGACGTGCTGGGGTCGGAGGGTATGTCGCGCAGCCTCGACTCGGTGTCGCCGCAGGGCAAGGCCCGGTCTCCGCGCTCGCACGTGGGGAAGCTGCGGCAGCAGCTGGCGGCCGCCCACAGCCTGCAGGGCAGCGCACACCTCGACTCAAAGGCGGCTTTGCTGCAGCGGCCGGCGACAGACGGGGACGCCATCGTCACGGACCCTCAGCACTCCTCGATGCCCTGCCTGGGCCCCAATGCAGAGACACAGAGCTGCCCCGACATCAGGAATTCTGACCGGCTCAGTGGCTCCAGCCAAGATCCCGTCAGCTCCGTGGCAGCAACAGAAGGGTCCTCGGTGAGATTGGAAGACCAAGCTGCTGGCGGTGATGGTGGTGGTGGTGGTGATGGAACAAGTTCCAGTGTGGTAACAGGAGGCTGCAAGACCTGCCCAAGTCAGCTCTCAAAGGGCACCAGGCACGAGGGACATGGAACCACCAAGGTATGTTGAGCAGAGAAAATCATTATCGAAAATTCTAATTCTTATATCCTGCTTTTCACAGACATTGTCAGAATGGTGAATGTTAGTCGTTGGCAAGCCTTATATCCTAGGTGGGCAGACATAAGAGGAGATGCATGGTTTTTTTTTTAATAGCTTAACAATAGGAAAGTTCAGGGCGAAATCTTCACGCCAATGATTTAGCTTCATTTTGAATTTGGCACTTTAGCTTATTTGATTCCAATCTGATGCAACATTTTCAGCAAATTTCATACGAATTTCAGAACAAGCTCAAAATATAACAGGGGAAAAGGCTACGTGAATCCCTCTAGATTCAACACCGAAAAAAAACAAATTAAAAAAATTAGTGCAATGAAAATACACTCAACACAGACATTAAAACAAAAACATCTTGTGGACATCCACCAGTTATTGTGAGAAAATCTTCATTCTGCGAATGACAATTGTTTCCACCGCTCACACGGGATCGCATTTCATTCACGCTTCGCGAGTAAAACAATGTGATTCTGGAAACCGATGCAACACCGCCGAAAGTGATGGCCCCGTGGCGCAGGGCACTGCGTGAATCACGACCCGCGCTGGCTCGCTGACACATTCATTGCGTGCCAGAGATGACAGGGCGTGGTCATCACGGGGAGAGGGGGCTCAGGTGATGGTGATCTTGACGTCTGGTGCCGTCGCGTGTTCGTACCCCCCAGGGCACGGGCGAGACCACGGATGAGGAAGGGGAGGTGGAGAGTGAAGCGGACTTTCTGCACAAAACAAGGTGGAATTAATTATTAGCTGCTTCATTTGAAACCGTATCCTGTTAACGTCGGTGATGGATTTGTTTGTATTATTGACCTGCAAGCACGGTATACTTGTTTTTTTTTTCTCGTGTATTAAAATCATCTTGAGTATCTTGTCATTTTTTGTCTCTTCCCAGTTCCCTCTGTATGTGTATTAGCAGCGTTTACAATAACCTCTTGAAATGTTGTCATGTCATCTCATTGCCAGAAACCGCTTAGTCCTATACAGAGTCGCGGTGAGCCGGAGCCTATCCTGGCAGATACAGGGCGTAAGGCAGGGATATACCCACGATAGGACGCTAGTCCATCACCGCGCACTGAGGGCAATTTAGTCTGAGAGCCAATTAACCTATGCAGCGGCATGTTTTTTAAACTGTGGGAGGAAACCGGAGTGCCCGGCGAAAACCCGCACGGACACGGGGAGAGCATGCAAACTCCACACAGAAAGGCACCCGAGCCGAGATTCGAACCCAGGGACTTCTTGCTGTGAGGCGACAGTGCTACCCCCTGGGCCACCGTGCCGCCCTTCTTGAATGTTGGCAAACCAATGTATTCCGTTGCCTACTCTTTCCCGTTCTGATTTCTCACGCCTAAGTTCAACCAAATTTATTTTAACAAAGATCTGTCATGGGGCTATATTGTGTGTAGTCAGCGTGAATGCAGACAATACCAGATATAATTTCTTATAATTGCCATAGAATGGTAATTTAAAAAAAAATCTTGCAATCAAGTTGAAAATAACTCTTCATGCCTGTGACCCAACAACGTTTTTTTTTAGCACAGCTATCATTTCAGTAAATGAAAATGCATTTAAATTTAAATCAGCAACGCAATCCAGGGCTTGATGATCGATGACCCAGTACCGTGAAGTATGGTCAAACAACCCCCATGACCAGTCGGTACAGAGAACACTTCACCCGGCAGTTGATTGGAATAGGGTTATAAATTATAGTGAGTTTACTTTGTACGAATGCACACTGCATTTATACAGCTTATATCAACAGTTCTACGTATACAGAACACATATGTAAACCTGGGCCGCACGGTGGCCCAGTGGGTAGCGCTGTCGCCTCACAGTGCTACGCCAGTCCATCCCCCAGTGCTCGGAGATGGACTGGCATCCTATCGTGGGTATATCCCTGCCTTGCGCCCTGTGTCTGCCGGGATAGGCTCCGGCTCACCGCGACCCTGTACAGGATTAAGCGGTTGTGACAATGAGATGAGATATTTAAACCTCGATGATAATTAATGGGTTAGTAGGTTACCAGAGCCTCATTTCTCTCCCGACCAGCCAGGGAGATGTGGGCACATCTGTAGCAACAGCAGTGCTTTTTTTAGGGAATTCACACCAAATCTCAAGATGCTATTGGAACAACCAACCAGTTTGACATTTGACGAATTCTTTGCCAAGACCTAGGCATGCAGTAACACACCTGCATGTTAAATCTTACACATGCACTGGATCCTGTGTGTAAGCTTGCGCTATTTAATTACTTATTGCATGCAAAGTCTATGCAATGGACTACTCTAACGTGACATTTCATGCTCAGGTATCAAATAAAACCTCAAATAAGATGGCGGGAGAAACAAACTACGCAAATCATTTATTCTCGAATAGAATCATGCCGCAGAATCGTGATAAAGCGCAGAATACCAGAGGAGAGGGTTTTGTCTGGTGAATCGCTGCGTGTATTTTGAGTACACGCTGTGAGAGGACTTGGTATCCAAGGCTAAAGCCTATGCACGTAAGAGGCTGACATGCTAACCGGACAGGTCAACAATAAACCTATTATTCTACTGGACACCGAGTGGACCTCATATGGGTGTAGTTACATGAGCGATAATCCAGCAGTACAACAACAACAACCACCGTTTTCCACTATGTGGCGGTGACGTCACGACGGCGCCTGTGCCAGGCCAGGTGCGCCTTGAGGCCACGTGAAGTGTCGAAGGCTCACCGACAGGTGGTCACGGGACAGAGCCAGGTGTTATGGGCTACCTGAGATGACCGGCAGGTGCAAACAAAAAACCTGTGCTCCCCACCGCGCCGACTCGCTGTTCGTCAATTCCGACCGCGTGTCTGCCCGGCGTGACAGGTCGCTCCTCGGCGCCAGCAGCTCGGCTTCTGACAGCCACAGCTCGGCCTCGGAGGAGGAGCGAGAGCGCTCGTCGGAGCGCTCGCTCGGGGCCGCGACCGACGTGGAGAGCGATCTCCCGGCGTCGGCACTCACCAGCTCCACCGAGCTCAGCGGCGGTGGCGTGGCTGGAGGTGGCGTCGGTGGCAGTGGCGGCGGTGGCAGTGGCGCCGGTGGCAGTGGCGTTCGCATCAGGGTTGGTCGCGCTCTTGGGGGCACTGCACCGAAGCCGAGCGCTGCGGGCACCTGCCGTGGGTTCGTCGACCCGGATGTGGATTAACCGAGCGGGTGCTGCCAGCTGAGCTACATTCGTTGTGACGAGAGGGCGTCATCTCTCCACGACATTAATGTTGAGTCAACAATAAGCGCGACCAGCAGAATGAGAAACAGTTCTTCATATTTTCTTGACCCAAGCAGTGTTTTGCAGATCGCTGATGGCTTGTTGAGCTGTTTAATTCTGGAAATGGAAGAAAATACAGATTTTTTTTTTATCAACTCTCTGTAAAATACTGTTTGGCAATTTGGGCAAAATGTGAAATGTATTATGACTTCTACCAGGCCAGTGGTGAACTTTTTGGTAGGGACTATGAAATACTCAAATTATATGACATGTTTGGAACAGGTCTAAAGCACTGAGAATGCTCAATACTTACCCTGTGTATAATTTCTAAATAACGTTTTAAAAAATTTATGTTATGCTTTCTTTGACAGGGTGTGAATAGAACTTTACGAATATACGTTTCAGGCTGGGTAACTGACCTGTCAATGTGTTAGATTGACAGTTGAGTTTCAGAATGGATTGACAATAAATGCATAGGTGCAAATGTATTTAATCCACCTGCCCCCCCCTCCCCCTCCACCCGAATGCCTATGTCTACCCAGCAATATAAATACACCACAATCGATCAGCTGGTCGTGTGTGGTCGGATACAATGTGGGTATTCCCACATATTTTTTTCATTACTTCTCATTATAATGCTTGTTTGCCACCTACAAGAGCCTTACCCAGTCTACAATTTTTTTTTTTAAGGAAAGTCCTGCCACTAATAATAATAATTGCACTTCGAGAGCGCTTTTCACCCGAGGGTCACAAAGCGCTTCACAGAGCTGTGTGCATTGGAGCCGGACGTGAAGTAATGTTAATTATGAAGTTTCCTCCTCTTCTTCCAAGATATCTGGGCAGAGTGAAAGAATAGGCCAAATTATCCTTGAGGGACTCTGTAAAAGCTCTTTCTACTGGAGGCCCTTCCACCAGCATTGGCGTGAGCAAGCAAATGCAGGCCTGCACTTCTGTCTGTTATCAAAGTGTCTGTTGCGAAGGACACGTTAAAATTTTTTACAAAAAAATGCTCTTGTTCGTCCAAGTTTGCGAAGTTAACCTTACGTCTTAAAAAAATAATCAAATTGGAAGTTGCTATTTAAAATTCAATAATCACCCAAACAAGGTAGGCCATTATATATTGTAATTGACTATTTCACGTATAATGTTTCAATGCTTTACCCTCAAGTCCACCACTGTCGCTGGATACTGGTGTTCCACATATGTGGTTCCAATAATGTCTTTTGCACGAGCAATTACAACTAATGCAATGCTGTGTCAAGCTGTTGGCATGGGGCTTCGTTCTTAAGATTTCCTTCAACCGGAGTAAGCCATGGTTGAATAAGCCTCGGGCATTCTCTTGATAGGTGGGCTGTTTACTTTAATTGATGCGATGGGATGTGAAATGTTAACAGGAAACGTTTGCAGTGCAAGAACAGCAAGTGATAACAAATGCTCGCAGAATAATACAAGGTGGAAAGTAAAGCATGGCATAGACTGGGATGTGTGTTTGAAATGGACACATCATTGCAGGTATCTTGCACCGACTTGAACACAGAGGGACGGTGAAATGTCACTGTGAAAAATCCATACGGTTCACGTCCACGTGACCAGCGCTCTTTGATTATGGAGAGATTAGTGCCGTGTAGATATTTTGGCCTTCGCCAGACATGGGCTAGATCGCCGAATGAATTTCCTATTTAATTGTGCAGAGTTTGCGTGCATGCACACACATTGCTCCAGTTTACTCATTAAACAGAAAATGGGTATAAACATCTTCCACTGTTATAATTATCGGATTTATAACTGGCACATGCGAAATGCAAATCAGTTACGATTACATAATATCAGTACAGTAATGACATCCCAATTTAGCAATTTGAAACAGATACAATTTAATCTCTTTATGCCATTACATGTAAATCTCACTTGATAACAGTTATTTTTGCTCACATTTTTGATAATCAGCAAAGTGAAAATGAGTTTTTTGCTTTCCAAAAGCTGTTCTTTCGGTATGGCCATATCACACGCACCTCTTCTCTTCTTCAGAATGTTGTGCCTCCCACGTTGCAGGTATCCTCAGTGGTTCGTATTTCACTCAGTCTCACACTGAGGATGCCTCGAACGTCGGAGGTGAAACTTCGTGAAGGAGCGAGGAGGAGCGCTTGACACCGCTGTCCTTAAAAAAAAACACAGCTTTGGAAAGCAATCATCATGCATCGAGCTGTGAAAGCCTGCGCTAGTACAGGAGTATTTTGTTCGCCACATTGCGTTATTAGAAATTGGCAGGTTTTCTTGAAGAATGAATTTGAAACTTTCCTTTGCTCATTGTCAGTCGCCGTACTAATCTTGAAGCAGCACTGTGTGCATGCACGGGCCTACTGGAACAACCAACGCATGCTTTGTTATTGTGAATGTGACATGGCCAACATAAAGGCCATTTCTTTGAAACTTCTGAACTTCAGACTGAAATGTGATAGCACTACCTCTGGCTCAGCGGGCAAGAAGAACTAACAGGCAGCGTGACTCCACCTTAATAACTTTAAAGCCATCACATGTATGCAGGGTTTTACTATTAACTCTTCACCAACAACGTAGTCAATATATTTTACCTAAATTATTGTTCGCAAACATATTTGCTCTCGGCCCATTTTCTAATTCTGCTGCAGTGAGCGAGGCACAGCAGAATACCAATGAGTGCTTTCATAAATGTCAACATCTTTAACCATTTTCTGAAGGTGATCCAAAAATACAGTATCGGTCTGTCATGGACAATGTTGATGGACGCCAAGCCAATGTTTTAAGTCCATCACTCTTCTCAAGTCACATGCAAACATGACATCCGCTGCATTGTGAATCACGATATATATCGATTCATATCTGTGAATCGGTACATATAATAGAAAACTTTCTCCGCAAAACAACACAGGTTTTTTTACACTTGAAATGTTCATAAATATGTTCAGAAATTATTAGACATTAGTGCACTTATATTTATAACTGAAAATGTGATTTTTAATTGGTAGGCATATAATAATCCCAAAAAATTCCAAGGCTTTAAAGTGTATTGGAAATTTGAGCATCTATAGGTTCAGATTGGTAGAATAAAATGTGCATCGGTGTAAACTTGACAGTGACATATCTCCAAAGGCCAACTGACTTCAGAACGTGATTAATGAATTAGTGCCTGTTGAATAATGGCAGTACATTGATACCCATGTTCCTGAGCTCGGTGTGATTTGATGCGTGTGTCTGCCAAGCCGATAGCTTCTCCAGTCCGAATATATATTTTTTGGCATGCAAAATGAATGTTACGATCTAAGGATGTGCAAGTAGCACTCACACTGAAAACCTTTCCAATTTAATGTTTTTGGGTTTTCATCAATTGAGGTGCTACGTGATATGAGGGCATTATGAAAGATTGTAGCAATCTCATCCCATTGTCAGAAACCGCTTAGTCCTGTACAGGGTCGCGGTGAGCCGGAGCCTATCCCGGCAGACACAGGGCGCAAGGCAAGGATATACCCACGATGGGACGCCAGTCCATCACCTGGCACTGCGGGCAATTTAGTCTGCAAGCCAATGAACCTATGCAGCAGCATGTTTCTTGGACTGTCGGAGGAAACCGGAGTGCCCGGCGAAAACCCACGCGGACACGGGGAGAGAACATGCAAACTCCACACAGAAAGGCACCCGGAGCCGAGATTAGAACCCGGGACTTTCTTGCTGTGAGGCGACAGCGCTACCCACTGGGCCACCGTGCCGCCCCAGATTTTAGCAGTACAGGATTAAAATCCATCAAGAGTAATGAGGATGATGCAAACTGTATGTATACATTTTTTAAGCTTATAAGGACAACAGAGTAATACCGATGAAGCCATCCCGAGCCATAACAGCTCTGATTTTAACACACTTAGTGTGTTCAGAAACAAACGAAGATCTGATTTTAACACACTTTGTTAATTTCAAAACGTAGTTATTCATCTGAAATCGAATTAACCATAATGTAGCCGTTAAAGAGAAATAGTTCCTCATTTTAAAAAAATCCGATAAGTTGGTCAACTTCCATAGTTTATTTGAGTTATTTCTAATACTTATTGGAAACCAAGTCAATGACACAATTATATTGAAGCATATTATTGAGGACGGAATGGTTTAATGGCAACGAAACGTAATATGAGACACGTTGTTCATCTTGCCAGTAGACAATGGGCAGAGAAGTGGGCATTTGGCATTGGTACAATGCTACATGAACTGTGAAAACCTTATTTAGCTCCTGGTCATCGATACCCATAAAGTCACTGTTTTTCTACAGCAGTTTTATCTCAGCAGCATGAATCTCGCAATGTCAGTGGATTTAAGCGTCAATGTGGCTCTGAGTGAAATACAACAAAATATTCAGCACTTACAGTCCATTGGAGATGACGGTGATACTTTGTGTGCAGAGAAAGACACACCTGTGCAATATTCGGACACAATATTCTGGTTACACAAATTGCATATGTAGCATTGTCATATTCAATGATCAGAGCATCGATCGTTTTGAATTGTGTTACGGGGTCTTTAAAGACCAAGTAGGCGGGAGATTGGAGAAGAATTGTACAATCGTGGTACCCAGTTGCATTACTAGGTGCATGGGATAAACCATAAATAGGAGTGGGTCACAATAGCAACCTGATTGATGTCACAATGGTGAACGTATTGTGTGCACGCATCGAAGGTAAAGCCAAATGACTGCACTTTACCTTTAGATCCTCAACGTATATTAACCCAGCTTTCCACTAACACTCAAGAAAGACATCTTTGTGGCCAGAACGAACACCATTCATTGTCAAGCACAGGCAGCTTGTCTCAGACCTAACTGATGGCTTCCACTCATTAATAAAGTGGCTGGCCGAACAAGGGGTAGGGAAAAAAACGAACATTAAATATTGTGCACGAGCATTAATATGATCAAAGCAGGATTCCTGCCTGGCAATCGCAAACACGGGCGAGGAGAGGTCACTTGTGCCGTTACGTTTCCTCACGTGTCATCCCATTAACGCGGCACTTTCTGAACACCCACTACCTTCCGCTGTAAAGTTGCAAAGGAGAAAAGATTATACGTGTAAAGTGCTCGTCAATGCGTACCTATATATCAAAATGTGTACAAAATACTTTATAAAAAAGAGTAAAATGAAGAAAAAACAATGACGAAAATACAATAACCTAGCTATGGGTGCTTCAGTTTATACAGCAGAATTCACTGCATATGTTCAAGTGGTTCATTTTCTGTCTTAGGCACATTAGCGTTTTTGAAACATGTACACTACGGATATATTCAGTACATGTACGTGCATAAACACACATTTAGCTAACACACAAAGATCAGTATCAGGGTAACGCTACTTTCTGGATAACAAACGCTAACGTGGCCTACTGACAAACGGTGGGCTCTCAGCAATTCTCTTAAGCCTCCACCATCCGTGTACAGAAGATTTTAAGGGAGACTAAACGGCTGAAGGCTTGTTAGATTTTCACCACGTTTTTGCATGCTGTGAGTAGACTTAAAGTCATGAATGTTGCATTTAGTGCATACAATGCTTTACATATACTGTATGTAGAGATGTGGTCAAAACAATTTGAGAATTGACATTGCAAAAATGCTCGGACCAAATATCAGCTGTTTTTTTTATTTGTTGTATAGTGATGGAAATGTAATTAGTGAAAATTGTTCGCGTCCCATTCCCAAAATATTTTGAACACACCTTGCCCACATACAGTATGCATAGCGTATGGTAATATGATTTGGCCCGCTCGTAAACGTCGCAGCTTTTAAATATTCTGAGATTGATGTCACGCGTAACGCTAGTCATCTGTAACATGGTGCTGTTTCAGGTTTTTTTTGCGATGTGGGGAAAAATAAGCAAGGTGGAGTTTACGGGAACTGTATATGGCTTTTACATCCTCATTGACATGTTTTAGGATAAATTGTCTCTGTTTAACAGAGCACATCCTATAAAAACGATCATCAGGCATAGCCTTGCTTGTCCAGAGCTTGTGATTACATTGTACGTATCACCGAACTTGCTGTGGTAAGCATGATATAACTCAATCTCCCAATAATTAGGTGACATTCAGACATTTTATTAAAGATCCCCTTGATGGCTCATTTTAAGGCTTCATGGGAGCCTGTCATAAGATACAACCGAAATTTGCCCGTGTAGTTTTTGAAGTAAAAGCTTATTTTACCGACAGAATATGTCCTGTCAATGTGCCCGTATGTTTTGGGCATGCGGCCATGTTAATGTATAGAATGTAAAGGGTATGGACCGGTGATATTGTTTATAAGACCTGGTAATGAGTGCACTTGCCACAGGCCGAAACGACATTTGTGAAGAAGGCTTACAACATCACAAGTCATTCGTGCAATGATCGTTGTGGTGAACACACTATGGAATGCGACATTATCACCATCGTCATTATAATTTTGAAATAACCTCAATTGAAATTAATACAGTAGGTCGCTTGGAAGTGACGTTGAATTTTCGTCGTGTAATTCACTATAGAGTTTTCAATGGTACTGATGTACGTTTTCGCAGCTCGATGCAGGAGAATTGCTTTCCAAAGCTCTTCTGAGTCTCAGAACACTGGAGGTTGCCTCCGACGTGGAAGGTGAAATGTCATGGAGAGAGTGGGAACGATCGACAGAGCTATTCCGAAAGAATAGCTTTGGAAAGCAATCGTTATCAGGTATTCTTTTACAGTTTCACCCAACAGCCTCATCCCAGTCAAATCAAGGTCGATTCTGCCAGTCAGTTCTAAAACAGCAGTGCTTGGTATAAATTGCAAACTGCAGCTAAAGCAACCTAAATAGATTTGCGTTCTTTTACTTTCCATTTATAAAGCTATTGCTGTACAATACACATTATGGTCCATTATACGTGACCACTACTTGCCGTGCTTTAATGGAAGTGCACTTAATTCCGTAAAAATAAGACGTCTCGCTTTTTTTAAAGATTCATACTCTATTAACATCACTCCCACTGGTATTCGACCAAAGGTTGAATTTAACTCCACATTCGCCAACAAATCGACAAGTTTCTTGCTTTCCGTTGCACTGGTCAAACCAGGCATGCTTTGAACTTGCAAATTCACCCTCAAAGGAATACTGGGGATGGTTGATTTTGCTCTGAATGCAGAGTTTTCAGTTGAACACCGTATTTACTTCACCACTTCAGGGATCTCCTTAAGTTGATCGGTTTTACAGTACATAAGATTACGAAAAACGTAAGATTCATACTCTATTCCATACATGTATATTCCTACAAATGAAATGCCATTTCCAATGAATTCATTAACTATGTATATGCCATAATTGTTTTAAACCTTGGTCTGTCATAGGATTCGTGTGCTTGCTTCACCAGAACTTAAATGAAACATCTTAACAATTAAAGACAAATCCAAATTAAGTTCTCAACAAGCATCATAAATGCTACCACAGCAGATGCGGTAGCTGTCTTTGTTTACAGGCATGGGTTTGTTTGATAACGTTTAGCCAAACCGCATTTGGAATTCTTGCCAACAGGGTGTCATTCTGTCAGGGTTCTGCATTCCTAATTAACTGTATATTTTAAAGGCATTCAGGGAGTGGCACTTACAAATATTAGTACTGCATATTACCAGTCTCTGATGGGTGCACATCTTGACATTAATGGAGCCTTGCTGACAGGCATGACTTTGGGACTGCTAACACTCCATATTCCTTCCTTCATGCAATACACAGTAATGGACATTGTTTTATAAACTCCCAATCACCTGTGCAATGTTATTTGAAGAACTAGATATTTACAGAATTGTCTCCATTTGCCAAATGTATATTTGCAGAGAGGGGCAGTAGAACTCATTTGATGATACATGATTAATATAATGAAATGCATATAATACTAGTGTCTCAGTTTCACTCGCACGTGAGGGCCAAATGTTAAGCTAGGTTAATGCGCTCGACAATTTAAAAACAATATGCGATTTATAAGTAACACGGTCAAAGTTATTTGACAAATAACCTGGGACCGAATATCACTCTTGGTCCCAGGAAGGAAAAAACCACCCACTTTTAATGGTTGCACCGAAAGAAGTGGTTTATTTAAATTTCATACCAACAGGTTGCATAAGATCTGGGAAAGACTTCAAATAACACCAAAATTTAGAAACCCTTATAAATTATCCACCAAAGTTAAGTACATATAAGCAAGTTTATTAGCACAGATTGTTAATGCAACTAAACGACCTCCTTATATAGAAGCCCAACCGGAGCTTAATAATAGAGCCACTCTGCATGAAGATATTTATTTGACCGGGTTTGCCTTGAAGCAACTATTAGTGCAGCTTAGATGCTGCTACGCTGTAAACTAGTAATTCACTATACCAGGGTTTTTTTTTATGTTTATAAAATGATAATACGCTATTGGTTACATAAAGGCGTGAACTAGTTTTGCATTGGGGAAAAAAGAAATTACATTAAGGTGGCTATAAAATAAAGCTTCCATAGAATATTTATGCCTTTGTGCCATTAGTCTTTCTGATAATTCGCTCCCAAGAGTAGAAACATTTCCCAATGTCACAACGCTCAGATATTTCTTGCTCTTACTCAAATGCAACCCTTAACAGTAATATCCAAGTAGACTGGTAAGAGATATCTGCAGGATGACACAGCCATTCGATTTAACACTGGTTGTGGAGACTGGGATGAAATGAGGCACCATGCTTTCAGCATGCACCACAGCCACGACCTTAAATGCACCAGCAGTCACAAATAATATCGTTGACTGATCAATGCACTAGTAACGCATTTACATACCATTTGCCCTTCAATAGTGCCCAAATGATTTAATTTACGTGAAGGCTCAATTGAATAACCCATGCTACAAATAGAAGAAATATTACAGTGTTTCCTGTTCTATTTTTTCAATTTTAAATGTTCCATGCAGTGTAAATTGAATTTGCCTTACATTCTATTGAAGGGCAGAGACTGTTCTTGAGACGTAGCATTTCTAGACTTCATATTGCCATATTTACAGCCATGTTTCAAGTTGCGCCTACAATTCATGACTGATCGAATCCCGACTCACGGGCATAATTCAAAAGATAAGCCAAACTGCTTACACAGTTGCAACTGCAGAGAGAAAATTAATGACTCCAACAGAACATGAGTCAGTCATTCTCATCACCAATCAAACTGTGTTGTGGAGGCACACTTCAGCATGTCTGTACCAGCTGTCTCCACCACGGCCCCAGCAGTATGGATTCAACATTTATAAATGCGCGTTGTTTTTAAATACTGAATACAGCGGCCTATTTATTAATTTATTTACACTCACGTGAACAACTGTCATGGTGCAGGACCATATATTTAGATGTGTTGTGTTTTGAAAGAATATTTATTTTGCAATTTTTGAAATTCTATGCAGTGTATTTATTTGTCTATTTATTTATTTTGTACTGTGACATTTAAATGCACTTTATTTGTTTTGTGATATATTATTTAAAAACAACATTTTTAAAACGAACGTCAACTTCATTAAAAGGTGACACTTGTACAAATTACTGTTATGAACATAGCAGAGGTCTGCGTTGTAGGTTATTGTCAAATGTGTATATAATTCACTTAAGAAATTCATTGCATGATCTCACTGTATCCAATACAAAATAAACTTGAAAAAATAAATGTTGTTTCTGGCATTTCAATAACAATCTTTCCACAACTTTTAACATAGATACATTGCCTTCAAGTATTCGTCCAAATGATCCATTACAGTACTTTATTGCTTAAACACATGCCAGTGACTTCCAACGTGGGTCCCTTCCATGGCTGGGATTTATAGCGTGTTTTTCTCTAGTACTATGGACAAATGTAATCTAGTTCACGCAGTTTCTTCATAACAAACCGATAATTGTTGATCAACAATTATCATGACTTATGCGAAACATTGCATATACATTTAAGTTATAAAGCACACAGCACCCTGAAAAACATGTTCCATTCTTTCTTGATATTCATGGACTCATAAGACAACCCCAAGACATATGGTAAATGAAAAAAAACAATTAATTTGGCACTTAAATCCCACAATTTAAAGCGTCTTGCATCACATTTCATACATTAGGGCACCCCCAGTGACAGCGGTCCCTGTGCAACACAAGGAGACTCCGCACCAGCCTGCAAACTGTCTACCAGTATGAGTGATGGTTGCAAGGCATGACCCCCATTAAAACAGCTTTGAAAAAAACGCATCATTATTCTGTTCTGAAAAACACAATACTTAAGATATTTTCATATGCAAAATCTCCAAAGGTGACAATACACAGCTAACTAAATATACAAAACTGTGCAGTCAAAATGATTCTAACAAAGATGCTTCAATAAACTTCCACCGGGACCATGGGAAACGTAATTTCGTTCCTCTATATATACTGCATTATATACGGATGGGATGATAATTAAGTTTATCTTTCTACTGTATTGTATGTGGATGGGATGACTATAATGTGTATCTATCTGAAGTTTATTATCCCATCCGTATACAACTGCAGGATACAGAGGAACGAAATTACGTTTCTTATGTGCCCCGGTGCAAAAACAAGGCTGAGAACACATTCAACAGGGCAGGACAAAACACGTAGACGATTTCGACTACATAGAGTGAAGTGGCCAGTGCAGGTATGCTTCAGTGTGTTTGGGTGGTGGAGCGACTGTGCCCTGCTCGTTATGACGAAGAGGGACGAGGTAGCATCGTATTGAGGAGCCTGATGCTTAGGGGAAGAAACTGTTACCGAGTCTGGTAGATCTGGCCAGGGATGCTGCGGTACCTTTTGCCAAACGGCAGGCGGGTAAAATGGAAAAATAGCGAGGCAGTCCCCTTTGACATTTCAGGTTGCTGGAATTTCACTCAGCAGTACAGTGCATGTAAATTTAATAATAGATTACATTGACGATTAAAAAAAAAATAATAGATTAAATAACAGCTACTGGCTCACGGCATGAATCTGGTCTCCAAAATACAAGCAACTCGCCGCAGTGCACAGTGTGTGATGCAGTGAAAATTATCTTTGACTGCCTCAGTCCACACCCACATCAAGCCCTGGTGGTGGTTAAACCCTTTCTTTTGCCTCGACTATGCCAATTATGCTCTCAGAGAATATGCAAATTGTACAGAAATTTATTGAAGGAATTAAATCATTAATCCATAGAAGTCATTTATTGCCATATTAAACAGTGGCAGCACTCAGGTATCGGGATATATTATTTCGTATCCTTAACAAGGTATTCATTGACCCATTATGCCATCCACGATATTTGCATTAAGCGTCATGATACCTGAATTAGTGATGCAATCTAAAATAAACGCTTATTTCCCACCAATTTTTTTTACAGATTATCAAAACACAAATCTTATGAATCTACCTTATCGATCTTTAAAGTATTACATCATAAACCAGGAATTTGAATGAAACGAATTTGCAGTGTTTTTTTCATTGACCACAGACACATATGGTTTTGCTTTTGTTTTTGAAGAAGTAAATCCCACTGGACAATGCTCATTTTCGATGGAGACCTGGTTGCATCATGGAAATCTGGTTACAGCAAAGAGACAATAATGCAAAAACAACCGTACATTGTAACGATGTAGGTTTTCATGACTCGATGCACGGCGATTGCTTCGAAAAGCTGCTCTCTCGGGATGGCCGCGTCGATCGGAGAGAGGAAGCGAACAACGCGGCTGTCCCGAGAGAGCAGCTTTTCGAAGTAACCGTACACTGTCAAATTCCAAATTGAAAAAGTTGTGCATCAACGTGGCAGAACTAGGACAAAATACAAGGCTAGAAGAACGAATCACAAAATAATCAGTTCAGTGTCAGTTCAGTATCAGTACCCACTTCATCATGTACAAGGCCAAGGTATCTCACAGATACACCTGCAAAGCATAGCGGTCAATGGCATGTACACTTGAAAGATATTTTGAGGTCCAAAATCTATTTAAAGTAGAACAAATATGGCAACATTTTGAGCTCAACTTTTTTCTCAGTTACACCATAGATTATGTCCACCACATGGAATGAATTTAAATAGGTACCCTATTATGCTTTCCAGAATGCTATTTCAAGTCTTAAATAGTATTGTGATGACATTGAGAGTCGTCAAGCATTAGGCTGAGACCTTTAAGAGTTAGAAGAGTCCTTCAGGAAAATGTGAACAAAACAAAAAAAGGATTAAATAAGCAAAGCAACTTTCATCTCCATTATCAATGAAATACATTTTTGGGTCAGGTCACGTAAAAAATTATAAATTCTAAAAGTGTCGTTTAACCCTCCACCACCCCCCAATTCCTTTACTATCTCAGCACACGGGTGTGTCAGCACACGGGTGTGTTGAGATAATAAAGGAATTGGCGCGTTTCTGTTCAACGTGACAACCCCTTGCTGATTGACCATGTCGGGTGGTGGAGGGTTAAACGACACTATTTTATAGTTTATAATTTTTTACGTGACCTGACCCAAAATGGATTTCATTGAAAAATATTGGTCGCGAAAGCCTTCGAATTTCATCTCCATTATTTGTACACGAGCCTTAACTTGTGAGTTTCAGAATATACACTGCACACGAGTGATTCGTGGTACCCGATGAATTCCACGTGCACCACAATGGTAAACAGTGAAGCTATTAAGTGGATTATGACCCCCAAATTTGAGACAATTCGCTAAATCATGGAGGAAATAAATAATTACACCTCTAACAGTCTGTATTGTTAAATTACATTCATTTGAATTAGTGCAAAATGCAATCATAAATTGCAAGTAATAAAATGGGTACAATCATAAATGTAAAAATACCTTTCAAATAGGAAACTCTTTAAAATCCTATACAGTTTGCATATGCGCACACACACACACACATTGTGTACATATATCAACGGGTCAAATACTTTGAGAAAGTGAGAATGAAGCTCTACAACCTCATAAGCTGACCTTAAAGGCACAGCTTTAGGTATTAATCACATACTATGCTGCAGTAACATCGTGAGTTAATATGCAGGGTTCATATAATGCAGTGGTTGTACTGATGCGGGTTTTCACAGCTCGATGCATCATTGCTTCCAAAAGCTTCTCTTTCGGAATAGCCGCGTCGATCTCTCCTCCTCTCTCCTTTCCGACGTTTCGCCCCGCACGTGGGAGACATCCCACGCCATGAAGGCGAGGAGGAGGGATCGATGCAGCTTTCCTAAAAGAGCAGCTTTTGGAAGCAATCATAATGCAGTCATTATTATAGTATGTGCTTTCATTGTGACATCAAGGAATGCCCTTTCCATGCACTGTACAGATACGCTCAATTTATCAATGTATCGCACTTCAGGACAACACTGCTGCTGGAGAAACGACGGCGAAATACCATTTGCTTCACATGATTCATTTGCAGAAGCCATCTTCAAGCTCATAGTGTAAATTCCTTCCAACCATGTCTCCCTGCTGAGCATTCCAAATAATCCCACTTTTCTCTCATTCTCATTCGACAACACAGACACCTTCACAGACTAATGACAGCACCCATTTTATGTGGGCAATGAAGTTAGATTAGTTTCAGTGAGACAACCAGACTCTTTAAGGTGTCAAGCACAAAATTGTTGTCACCTCCACACAGGAGACACCGCCTGTTTGTTCTGGCATTGGGTCCACGAGCTGTTTTGGTCGCACGCTTTCAACGCAACGGTAAAAAGGTGACAAGAAGCGGCCTCGTCTCATCTGGATTTGCGTGTCTCGGTGGAGAGGCCGTTGTTAGTTTGATCGGCTGCGGGTCTGAGCCGCCCGCGGCCGCATCGCTGGATGAGAGTTCCAGGCATCAGCGCGGCGAGCGCGATGGCCACAAGCTGCAGCACGGTCGACCAGGAGTATATGTCATCCAGGGATGACACCTCGGACAGGATGCAGCCTGCCTGCACGCAGATAAAGTTGTATGGCAGCAAGCCTGCAGGAAAACAATTGGGGAGAATGTTATGCCCTCGTTAAAATCCATTTTGGGATAATGTGGTACGGACCAAAGTGTTAGAGCCAATGAACTGTAGACGATGATGTCAAATAGCGACAATATTGCTTCTGTTTCTTCATCAAAGATCTGGCAGAAAAGATTGCTATTGAAGGAAGCGGCAATACCGGCTAAAAAACCTCATTATCTGAAAAAAAAAAAACCATGGCGTTAATTTGTGCAGCCAAACGAGATGATGGAAGGGACAGATAATGATCATTCCATCCTGCATGCCCCTATCTATACATCAACGCAAAGGTTTGCATAAAAGACAGGATTGGCAAATGATAACATATGGTGGGTGCGTGCTGTCGATGGTTATTATTAATATTGACTTAAAACGTAGAATTTTGAGTAAAAGTGCAAATCAATCTCAACATTGACAGTGGAAGAAAGACCTGAGAAGGCAAAAAAAAAACCTGTGCACCAACGATGATGAATATAACAGCTAAAGTCGAAACAATGAACAAAATAAAATTACGCAAGCAAAGAAGTATTGCGGTTCAAAGGTTAAAAACACACGATTGTACTAAATGACTCAGAATGCTTGATGTTGACTGCAACGTGGGCGGCGCGGTGGCCCAGTGGTTGGCGCTGACGCCTCACAGCAAGAAGGTCCCGGGTTCGAATCTCTCGGCTCGGGTGCCTTTCTGTGTGGAGTTTGCATGCTCTCCCCGTGTCCGCGTGGGTTTTCGCCGGGTACTCCGGTTTCCTCCCACAGTCCAAAAGCATGCTCCTGGATAGGTTGATTGGCTCGCAGACTAAAATTGTCCCGCAATGCCCGGCGATGGACTGGCGTCCCGTCGTCGGGTGTATTCCTGCCTTACGCCTTGTGTTTCCGGGATAGGCTCCGGCTCACCGTGACCCTTTATAGGATTAAGCGGTTTCAGATAATGAGATGAGACTGCAACGTGTGAAGCAATATGTTATGAAGAAGAGAAAAAGGACATTCCACATAGCTATACAAACCTGTGTGGAGAGAAGTTTGCATACATCAAGGCGCGAAAACCTACATCATTATAAATACACTAATGCTGAATGATAGGAACTCACGACCCAAAACAGAGGCTTTTGATATTTTATTCATATGCCAAAGCATGACATTTTCATAGCAATTAAGCAACTCGATGGTCTTAAAGCCTCTATAACATGGTTTAAGAAGATGTGTGCTACGCTAATTGTTCTACGAGGAATACGCATTGATTCATTAATACTGAGCTGTATGCACAGCAGCAGCAAATTGTGACCGTAAGAGCATATTTACATCGTATTTAATTTACATGCAACTGATATGTTCCTGTTAACTTTACACTAATGACGTGGGCATAACCATGCAAACGAGATGTAAACATTTAAAAAGTAGAAGACTGTAAATAAAGCACAAAAATAACCCGTTCTTCAACCGATTTTATGACAATAAACTCTGATGTCGTAGATTCGGGTGGGGAAGTAAGCCTTACATGCCTACCTTCTACAAAGGAACAGTTGCAGCATTTAATATTTGTATGGATTGTATCGTAATCTAAGCTCACCAGCCGTTAGCCTTGCTTACTTACCTATGAGCACTGAGAAGAAAAAGTGCTGGATGGGAATGTTAACGATGGGAGCTGTGATGTTCAAAAACCAATTTGGAGACATCGGAAAAAACCTCAGGAAGAGCAGAAAGAAGAACAAACTGTGGCGGTTTTCTTCCACCTTCGAAACAAAACAATTACACACACAAAGAATTAACATCACGTAAAAACGAGTCGACAGCTATGAGACCGCATGCAAATTACTCTGTGTTGTTTTAATATAGTCCACAGATTAAATTAGCAAGCGTCGCTGGAGACTGGCATATATTACAAAGAAATATGTGCATTTAATTTTAGTGACAGCCACAAAATTATAATCAAGGCGTTTTGGTGGTGGACAGCTGCGCAAATTGAGCAAAATACCAGCTTGCCGGTCAACATAACGAGTCCTTCACTGGCTCTTTGTATGCCAATAA
>JAZEWT010000023.1:7226511-7256606 GCA_036362905.1 Mordacia mordax | reverse complement strand
GCCACATAGCATTATACCAGGCAAAAGACCACTGGTATTTTATTTTATGCCATGAGTATATTATCTGATGTCTATGAACAAATATCATAATAATTACACTTCCAGAGCGCTGTAACAGGTAAACGATATTTTAATGCTGGCACGCTGCATAACGTAAAAATAAAAACTGTGTCATTATGATTGCTTTCAAAAGCTGCTATTTTTGGGATAGCCCTATCGAGTGCCCCTACTCTCTCCTTCACAAAGTTTCACCTTCCACGTTGGAGGCGTCTACGGGCGTGCGTATTTCACTCAGTCACAGCATGCCTGAGGATGCTTCCAACAACGTGGGGGGGGGGACATTACAAAGGAGAGAAGAGCGCTCAACATGGCAATCCAAAAAGAGCAACTTTCGAATTGAACGCAATCATCAGGCATGAGCCATGAAAACCTGCTTCAGTACAATTGCACCATTGCTCCAAAGCAGCGGACACCATTTTAAAGGATATTTTAAGAAAATATAGGGTAATTTCGCATGGGATATTGGCTCAAATTTGTTTCACGGCACGATGCTGCTCAATTGGCTACTGCCTAGTGTAGTGTTCAGTTGTCGACAGAAATACACAATTATCACGAGATTTGTGTCTACTTATTGACTCAATAACTTTTCATGCAACACTGCACAAAGGAAAAGCTATCTTCGACTGCGTCAAACGTATCGCACCTCGTTGCACATCAACGGCACGAGTAAATGCTCACCTTTTTCTGCAATGCCTCCACTTTGCTGGGGAATTTGCTGACGACGATTTTTTTACCGAACACACGGGACAGCAAGTAGCAGCAGGTCGCCCCAAAGGCAGTGAGCAAGCAGCAGAGGGGCAGGCCTCGCCAGAAGCCAAAGAGCGCACCTCCCAGGACGTTCTTGCCAATGCACAGACCACCACCGGTGGTACATTAACATGAGCGCGTTTCATGCGCACGGACTCGAGAGATGCAGAAGACTCTCATTGACAAAAACAGAAGCCATGTATGGTTAAGGGACAGATCCCATTTGACGGTGAATCATTCTAGCAGAAGGCATGAGATGAACGGTTGGTGTGAATTATGGGTTATCTACGCACTACATGGGTAAAGTAGCCAAATGTAGCTGCTTGAATGAGACTGAAACCAGGAGACCTAAGAGCAGGCATGTTTGTGTACCTGTGTGCGCCTGTGAGTTGGCAGTGGTGGTGCAGTTGTTGCCATGGCGTACCAACATCGGCATTGGGGAGACAAGTTCAGCTGCGTATGGCAATGGCTCAACCACTCTAGTGTATTGCACCAGCAACTGCCCAAAAGTGTGGGTGGTTACATGAAGACCTTTGCATGTTTCTGTGAAGAGCTGCCGTGTGGAAGTGTTTCTACCATACTCTGATCATGACGATCAAGTTTGATTCAGCGGAAAATGTAAGATTAAACGGTGCCTGGTCTCTTGCAGGTTAACTCAAGACTTAAAATGAATATCTCGTCTGAGAAAATGTCTTCTCTCCATACAAAGGCGAGCTGGGCACTAGTGGTAACACCACCACATCATGAACAAACCCCACTTCAATCGGTGTGCACTATGTTCGTTGAATGCTAATTGTGAGACGTTTATTATTTTTAAGGAATCATTTATGGGGCGTTGGGATGTATGGGTGCATAGCAATATAATCTCACTCACCAGAAATACGGAGCCCGGAATGGCGAAGGTCTGCTTGTACAAATAAGCAGAGCAGAAGAGCAACAACACATAGCCCGTCTGCTCAGCCTTGTAGGAATTGAGCAACTTCGCCAGATGCTGCAGCTCCTCCAGGTTCGATGGGAAGCTTATGGCACTGTCATTGGACAAAATACAATAAAAGTTTACGTACTGCTCGGGGGTTATGTGGCCATATTTCAACATGATATTCATTGTAGGTAGGTAAAAGGTGGGCAGCACTGACGTTGAAAAACAGTAGAGCACAACCATAGATTTTGATGCAATGCCCAGTGCTGACCATGCAGTCCCTTGCATGGTGTGGGCAGGCAATCATCTGACAGTGCATTGACAAAAAGGCCATCTGCAGGTGCTATACAGGATGGGCTGGAAATGTCAATGCTCGTCATATCAAATTAATATATTGGACACATAAAGGGGACTTCTCACCCATCACGTAGATAATGCTTAATACATTAACGTAGTTTTTAGATACAAGTAGTGTTTTGTATGTGAAAATGTGTTCTTTTAATATACAATAGTCCAGTAATAACCCTTAGAATGAACAGACCTCCTTTAAAGCGAAGCGTTTCGTGACCAATGTCATCTATGAAATTCATTGTTTGGGTTAGGTCGCGCAAAAAATGGTGTTCTAAACCCTCTTCCACCAGATCGTGCCAAATTGGTGTGAGTTCCTGATGATGCTAATTGTAATTATCAGCGAAACGTCGTATTTTATTGTAAATACTGTGGCTTTACTCTCCCACGCACCGTTGTACCGAGATAGTGAAGAATTGGTACATTATGGACACATGACAAAACCTTAGTAATTGGCTGTTGGGTGGTAAAACTTTCCACATGAGCAACGCTCTTGCTACATCAAGCTCCATAAAAGTTATTCAGTGCAATATGAAGCAATTTGACCAATTTCAACACTAAACCTCACGTGCAATTTGCAATAATTCCACAAAATAGTGTACAACTTTGCAATGACTTTTGTTGTTGTCGAAAACAGTTTGAGAATTGAAAGGCTACACTGGCAATGTGTATATAATTACAAATACAAGTTGAAAAGCTCAACCATTCTCCAATGAGGGTTGGCAGAGTGGCACAGCAGATAGCGCTGCCACCGCACAGCAGGGACGTTCTGGATTCGATTCCCAGCTTTGGTGGTTTCTATGTGGAGTATGCATGTTTTCCCTGTGCGTGTATCTTTTTTTAGGCACTCTGGTTTCCTCCCACAGTCTTAAGCACGACCTGCCAAGGTTAACTGGCCTGCTGACTAAATTGTCCCAAGTGCCCTGCGATGGACTGGAGTCCCATCGTGGATACAGCCCCGTCTTGTGCTGTTTGTCTACTAGGTTTGGCTTCGGTCCGCCCACAAGTCTGCACAGGATTTCAGTATGTGGTGGCAATTGCAAAAGCGAAATGCATCGGGCAATGTCTCAAATATGATCATGCATTACAAGGGTAGACCAGTGTTATGATGAATTTACAACAACGCGTGCCTGAGCTGCACACTGACTCGGTTGTGTTGGAGAAGCCAGGTGGCTTGGAGGACATGTGGTAGAGAGCGCTGCTTGCCAGGGCAAATATAAGCAAGGGGCCCAAGTAGTATGCCAGTGACATCCTCCTCCTTTTCCTTACGCAGTCTTTTCCAAGACCTGTACCAATAACAGACACCATCACTGTTAATGGTTTGCCAATAATAACAATGGCCATTACTGACACGCATTACTGTTGGTGAATTAAAGCATAATACTTTATGGCACATGGTACACTTACTATACACGTATGCATAAAACCACGCAAACACTGCAAACTATGTGTGTGCAATACATGAGTACATTAGCAGGCCACAATTGTGCTGAATGTGACCTTGGTAAATGTGCTTAAAGAAATTCTGATCGGCAGTTCTACAAATTCTGTATCCAGGCGTGCAGCGTCTAAATCATCTTAATAATGAGGTGGGATTTTGGATATTAAATTAATGTAAAATAGTTTTTAAAAATATAGCTTTCTTACGAAATACAGTAAGTCAATGTACCATACATACCAATAATGCACCATTGCCCACCCTGACCATGAACGGAATGTCTGACACCGATGTTTATCTGAGAATTGCCTTGTTGTAAGAAAAGAGGAAACATTACTTTTATCTGGATTAGTCCTAAGTGGTTCATATCCCCTGCCCAAGTAAAAAAAAAGCCATTTAATGATTACACTGCCATGATAACCCAAATCTTTAATGCATCGCAAATGTAATGCGTCCTAAATTGTGGAGCTGTGTCCTGTTGTAAAACATCTGTGCAAAAGGCTCTCACACAAGGCTAATGAGTAAAAACGCTCACAATATTTTATAGTGGTGACAAAAACGTGAGAAAAGCCACCCTTGCACTTTTGTTCATTCACCTGCAGTCGTGTATATTTTTACTGCCCGGATTCCATATCAGCGCAGTGTAAGCGGAGTTTAATAATTATATTTACGCAGAGAAGTACAGTATCTGTAAGTACTATACACTGCGGTTAAGGTTACGTTGTTTAAAAACAACGTACAAATGACGTTGAGTCGCTCAATTGGGACTATGTTCGGCGATCATTGCCCACTAATGGAAGGACTGTCTCGGCTGAATCTTCGAGCAATGTCTCAAGCATGTCACGATGAGCAAACGAGGCTCGTCGTGACACCTGCACCTTCTCAATGGACTCCAAACTTGTCGCTGTGCCCGACCGTCATTGTTGAACAGCGCCGGGTACTCCGCTTTCCTCCCAATGCCCTGCCATGTTACTGGCGTCACATCCTGGGTATATCCCCCGTCTTGCGCTCTCTGTCTTCCGGGATAGGCTTCGGACCCCCCCCCTCCGTACAAGATTAAGCGGCTGTTGATAATGATAACGATGATAACATTATCCGCAAACGCCCTTGCTTTACAGAACCCACGTGTCGTCGCCTCGGGTTAGTTGACCATACTTCACCACCATGAACCCTACCGCCCCCTCCCCCCGACGTTGGAGGCCATCCTCTGGGAGAGGAAACCTCGGAGGAGCGCCGAGTGACACGGCTCGAAAGCAATCATCACGCACGGGGCCGCGTAAACTCACACCACTGTACAGGCACTGTACAAAACTAGTCTCCAGGGTGGTCCACATGTCTTGTGACTCCCCCCCCCCCTTTATTCAATTTACCCCTCGCGCGCTTATCCTTTTTACTCGAATTCACACGGTTTTTTTTTAATAATTCTCATTAATTTCCGGATGACTGATAGTACTTAAGAACGTTTATTGTTGCGCGTGTGTGTGAATAGCGAACAAGGCCTATGAACGTTACAACAACCGCGGTGAGGGGGGGGGTCACAAGACATCTGGCGTCGCCCTGTACGCTATAGCACATAAGCACAAGTTATTGTTGTAGTAAAACAATAACGTCGATGACATCGCGAACGCACGGTGCGTCGTACAATCGGTGGCACATCGGGCGATAGACGTCGAGTGCGGGGCAATGGAGTGGACCACGTTGTCTGCCGTGGCGGAGACACGGGTGAGTGACCTCCACCACCTCATGTCAATACACGTGCACTGGCTGTACTTACACTTCAATGTGGATTCAAATGGACGGAGAGAGAGAGGAGAGGGAGAGGAGAGTAAATCGGCTCGAAACAAAAAGACGTTCGAAACACAGCGCCGTAATGGTTTCGAGAGTGGCCGCGACGAGATTCGTAAGCGCTTACGACTTACCTGCACGTCAATTAAAGTGTCTCCCGCTGCCAAACCCGCGCCAAGGGACGATGTCTCCGCCTCGCCGTCTCTCCTGTCTCGTTGTTGTTGTGTTTTTGTTGTTGTTGTTGTTGTTGTTAAACTCTGCAGACCTCCTTCCCTCCAATAAACGACAGCCGGCAGTGCGAGAGCAAAGGGGTTAAAGTACAGTGCTGGGCAGCAGCAATGTTGGGGACCGTAAACACGTGGCAGGAGGGCATGGCGACCCCTTGTGGCTGATCGTGTGCACTTCCAAATTGGTGTCAAAGGCTTGTCAATTGCTCGTAAAACTGCTCGTTCGGGATAGCTGTGGCGAGCGTTCCTTTCCTCCTTCGCGACGTTTCGCCCCCGCACACCCCCGTCATCAGGGTCTAGACTCCAACGTGAGAAAAACGTTGAAAGGGAGCGAGGAGGAACGTTCGCCAAAGCTATCCCGAAAGGAAGAGCTCTCAAGAGCAATACTCATACATGAAGCATTGAGGGCGGCAGGGTGGCCCGGTGGGTAGCGCTGTCGCCTCGCGGCAAGAAGGTCCCGGGTTCGAATCTCGGCTCGGGTGCCTTTCTGTGTGGAGTTTGCATGTTCGCCAGGCACTCCGGTTTCCTCCTATAGTCTAAAAACATGCTGCTGCATAGGTTAATTGGCTTGCAGACTAAATTGCCCGCAGTGCCCGGTGATGGACTGGCGTCCCATCGTGGGTATATCCCTGCCTTGCGCCCTGTGTCTGCCGGGATCGGCTCCGGCTCACTGCAACCCTGTACAGGACGAAGCGGTTTCTGACAATGAGATGAGATTAAGTATTGAACATCTCCATGAAGATTGTTGCTACAAAATATTCCATTCAGCAAACCGAACTGTTAAAAGGTATTACCAATTTCCAACATTTAGCCAATGTATCTTATTTTAAAAGCAACAATAAGGGAGTATTTGCGAAGCCATCAGTTCAGTATCAGTACCCGCGTAATCCTGTCCAGGGTTGCGGGAGGCCGGAGCCTATCCCGGCAGACACAGGGCGCAAGGCGGGGCTATACTCAGGATGTGACGCCAGTATATCGCAGGGCACTGGGGGCAATTTTACTCAGCAGGCCAATTAACCTCGGCAGCAGCAGTGTCATTGGACGGTGGGAGAAAACCAGAGTACCCAGTAAAAACTCACACAGACACAGGGGAAAACATGCAAACTCCACATAGAAAGGCATCCGAGCCGGGAATCGAACCCGGGTCCTTCTTGCTGTGAGGCAGCCGCGCTTACTCACTGCATTACCGTGCCGCCCCATTTGCCACGTCATACATTTTAAAAATATTTTTTATTACGTAAACTAGTTATTCTGAAGATTACAATATCTAAGAATAACATTTGAAAACACACGACAAATGACAACATGGCTGTTGAACTACAGATTGTCAATGTTACATTTTATTTTCTTCACAACAATGAAACAGCATCATTATTTCAAGTTAAACAAATTATCTCTTACAACAAGTTATTTTTAACCAGCATATGGCACAACGTTAATTTTCAACCTTTCACAAATAACACGCAGGCTGGAAAAAATGTACAACCTGAATTAAAGGGAGCATCGCAGCAATGTCAACCTGCATGTAAAATGCAAGTATATACAATAAAAACACTACGTCATGGGGCATTTGGCATACGTGATTTTAAGACAACATGGAGTGAAAGTGTACCAATTTTCACGCAACCCTTGTTATAGTTAGAAATTAACTGTGAAGTCTCTCATCTCATCTCATTATCTGAAACCGCTTAATCCTATATAGGGTCACGGTGAGCCGGAGCCTATCCCGGAAACACAGGGCGTAAGGCAGGAATACACCCGACGACGGGACGCCAGTCCACCGCCGGGCAACTGTGAAGTGCAAATCCATAAATCTGGTTTTCTGGACTCAGTCTTGTGGTGGGGGTGCACCCAGTCGCAGCTGGAAATGTTCGTTCTGAAAGATGCTCTCGCGGCCAATGGAAGACGACGCCAATGAGATGGGACGGTGAGTTGCACCTTCCGCATGGCTCTTGGACAACTCGGCCAAGACAGCGATCTACACATTGGAGACAAAAAAATAAACACATTTCTTAAAAGACTACCCTAGATGTGTGCGTCTGTCCAAGTGTCTGGATATCAGCTTGGGAATTTTTCCGCTTGGATTGTGCAAACATTTCCAAAACACCTACTCTTGCTCGTCATTAACATCCAAACACTCCTGTAATCCAGTATTTTAGGCAATTTCTTGGATCACTAAAATACGAAATTCCAAAAGCTGCTGAGCTGTGAAATTTTAAAATCTGCTGGCCTGTGAGATGACTAGGCATTAACAGTACAAAATATATATTCTGGTGGTATTCTCTACAATGTATGTTTGTTTTCTCTGGCTACTGTTTACTCCACATGCAAAACCCTCATAAATATACTTGCAACCACACACATCAAAAGACTCACCCGAGAACGCCCTTTGTTAATCTTCTGTAGCTCATCGTAACATTTGAACTGCTCAGGATCCATGACCACTTCAGGGACCTTTAAACAAAACAAACCTTATTCTGATTCTCTTCAGCCATTATCAAAGCACTGCGAGGTTATTTAAAAACCACTTTACATATAATACACGCAGAATAAATTAAAGCTCAAGCTCGCATACCTCCTTATCGAGCTAATTTACATTTTTACCAGTTGATGAATGCAATGTAAAGGAATGTGATTAACATTGCTAAATGTGAGAGGCTACACCAATTTGAATATGACCAGCAGGCTTAGATATACTAAGCCTATTGCTTTTAGTGAGGAAATCTAGCCATGATAGTAAACATGCATATAAACTATATTTTAAAAAAAACCTAAAATTGAATGTACAATTGCATGTGACTTTAGACCATCTTTTGCAAAGCCAAATATTATCAATAACGTTGAACACTCGAATATTTGGGGCAAAAGCTGACCTTTTTGCTACCCTTAGTTGTGGGCTTCCTCTCATCCTTTGCAGCTGCAATCCTTATCTGTAATAACACATTGACGTGTTCAATAGAACATCGCAGTATAGTAATAACAAAAATAATTGCACTTCTAGAGTGCTGTTCACCCGAGGGTCACAAAGCGCTGCACAGAGCTGTGGAGATAACGGCATGTTGGCAACAACAACGTTCATAAGAACGGCAAATGAACAGTAACGTTTTTGTTGTTGCAATCAAAGCATGTGTCAAAAACATAGGAAACTCTAAATGCATTGCATCTGAAGTGATCCACTCAATATTAACAAGCACGTTTTTGCTACTGACATTACTCAATATATACTAATGCATACATGAATACTTCACATACATAAATCATTTTAGGAGGGTTTGAAAAGCCTTACACACAGCAATTCCTATAGCCAAAAAGACCTATAATCAATAAAGACCCAATTCAGGTTCCAGATGAGCATGCACTATAGGGCGTGGGTTTGAAAATTGAAATCCCATCTCCACTCAAACAATTTAATTTGGCATAAAATACTGCAAATCGGAAGCAAACCGTTAAATAAGCTGATGTAAAATCGTACAGTGGGAGAGGTGGAGGGTTTCATGAATCACCCTCGGGCTGACCTGCGCAAGAGAGGTGGTACGTGCGCGCGCCTGGTTTGCGATCACCCCTCCTTCCCGATTGCTCGCATTGCACAGGTAGCAACTCCAGTTGCTCTGGCCTTCACCGGCGTGGTGGCAGCCAGTGCCATGCAGGCAGTCCTCATGGTACACGTGTCCACAGCTGATGTGGCCGTGTAAAAGAACACACAGGACAAACACATCAAAGCCACTTTCCTTTCCAAAACACAACATTTGTTACTGGCAGTGAATGTTCAACGAACCGGGTGCCCAGAGAAAACGCCACTGTAAAAGACAATGATGTAAAAATTAACTAGAAAAAGCATGGGTGGCACTGCTTAGCAGCTGGGAGTCTCTCTCACACACACACAATGACTCCACATTGTCATGATTCACAGTCGTGCCTGATCACAACCACCCAAGTGAACAATTGCTCTCGCTCCCTACTGGTGACGACAACCTTTAACAAGGGCAACACATACCCAAAAATGATAATGCGCTGGCCAGGGCTCTGACGGCGGCCGTAGTGTTGGGCGCATACACCGCAGGCATCGTGCCGTGGGTGCAGGCCACGGCACACGGCCTTACGGAGCTGTGACAGCGACCAGTGCAGGTCCTGGTTGAGCAGCCCTGTTGTTGTCTCCAGGAGTGTCTGCCAGGTAAAAACAATAGCATGATGTGGTGTCAAGCATTGAATTCAGGTATAATTGACCTTATGATAGCACTAATACGTCACATTGGCCTCATATAATAGCATTAGTGTCAAAGTGCCGCGAGATTGGCGGAGGTCTCAGAGGCAGGACGAAATGCTACACTACCAACCCTCTAGAGTCTAGAAAGAGGCCAACAATAGACAACAATGACACGAATGAGTAATATACAAACAAATCCCCTAGTTAGGGTTAGGGATAACCCTGCTGTCTGACAACCCCACGTGAAGCCTATGAAGTGTACGTCGGAAAGGTGGCTTATTTATCCCATGCGAGAGTGTCTGGAGACCTTGCACCTGCTCATAGCTGAATGTGTCCAACATCCCCAGCACAAGCTCCTTGATCTCTCCAAATCGACCGGAGCCATAAATGGGGTCCTGCAGTCATCAGAAGGCATCAGGTCACATACTTTAAATAGTGGACATGACACGAACAAACAGTATATGAGCCATGGAGGAAGTTAAACGTTTTACAGTAAAATACGCCTTTAAATTCTGAACAAATGTGAAGTTGCGAATAGATATCACACCTGGATTATCCTCTGCAGGATCGCAGGCAGTGTCAGGAACCCTGTCATGCTGTTCAGTAACTGCTTGGTGAGGTTCTTTAGTTCTGTGGCACAAATGATGGGGAAACACTGACATACAAACTAGTGTGGACACTTCTATTTCTACATGTTATGTATGCGCTCTTGTTTATGTGCAAAATGGTGTTAAAGGTGGAGGTATGCTATTACGGCACAGAACAGTATGTCTGTCAAGTTGGGTTTAATTCCTTGCTATGCAATTCAAATTGAGATGATATCAAAATTCGGGTTTGCTGCAACATTCACCTTCTGCAATGACGGATGACATCAGATTTTTCATTTCCCTCTGAGGAGACATCATCACCTCCAGAAGGGGAAACCATAGCCCCTGTGCACATAGAGCATAAGTAAACACATACTTTGAAATCAATAACCGAACACAGGTCGGTAGATTGAAAGTGTAATTAATGAATGTATGAGCATTAAATAAAAAATCCATTGAAACTTAAGTACACACCTTATCTGTACATATGGACACGAGTAGTACACACATACGAGACGCTTGGACTGATTTAGACATCGACGACAATGATGTCTATGATTCAAACAGCACAAACCTCCCTTTCCTCCATGCCAAGGTGCCCCGAGTTACGCTGACACAGCTGGGTCACGTCCTCCAGTGCTGCCGGCACCCCGTCGAGAAGGTGCTGGTCCGCCGCTGCACTTACTCAGAGGAGATACCATAGCGCTTCCCACTGAGCGTCAAACAGAATCTCTCTGATTCCTACCGCAACCCGAATGAATAAATGAAACAAACGCGCTTGAGAGGTGCCTGAATGAATCAGAAGTCAGTGGGCTGAACCGGCACCATTATAATAATAATAATTTTACATTTATAACGCGCACATATTCATTCACTGTCGAAGGCATTCATTCGACAGAGAACGACTCAGAGATGCGAGGAGAGCGCAGAGAGGCGCAGGAGGAGGCAGCCAGGCGGTTTGCCGGCGCCACATTGCCACACACTGCTTCCTATATATTAGAATGTCAGCGGTCAATTAATTAATGAGGTTTTTTTTTTAAGTTGTGGGAGGAAACCGGAGAGCCCGGAGGAAACTAACACAGAACAGGGGGAGAACACACAAACTCCACACAGAAAGGTGCCCAAGGCGGGGATCGAACCTACTCGGGCAAAACCATGCTTTCTGTGAGGCGCAGATGTCACCACTGCACCATCCTGCCGCCCAGAGACCCTGGGTTCAAATCTAGACAGTGCCTACCTATGTGTGAACTGGGCACTCTAGTTCATTGAGTTTATGGTCCCAGTGTGAACAATTTCTGGACATAATGAAACTATTACATTAATTAGAGTCTGCTTAGGCAAAATTCCAGCACTGGACTATCGTGCAATGAACATTACTCTCCATATCATGGTGAGAAGAAACGTGATACCCCCTACACTGTTGAGCATAGGTCACTTGTAGAGTTCTCAGAGTTCACTGGAATACCCATTCTCTAAATAGAGTCGTGCACTGCCCTGCAAGAACGAAACAAAAAAACATCGTTTCAATATGACACTAACAGGGCGGCACGGTGGCCCAATGGGTAGCGCTGCTGCCTCACAGCAAGAAGGTCCCGGGTTCGAATCTCGGCTCGGATGCCTTTCTGTGTGCAGTTTGCATGTTCTCTCCCCGTGTCCGCGTGGGTTTTCGCCGGGCACTCCGTTTTCCTCCCAGAGTTCAAAAAACATGCTGCTGCATAGGTTAATTGACTCGCAGACTAAATTGCCCGCAGTGCCCGGGATGGACAGGCGTCCCATCGTGGGTATATCCCTGCCGTGCGCCCTGTGTCTGCCGAGATAGGCTCCGGCTCACCGCGACCCTGTACAGGGCTAAGCGGTTTCTGATAATGAGATGACACTAACAGTGCAATCAGGATAAAATGGGTGGGGGGGCAAGAACATTTACAATGTTGTGATTGAAATGTTAATTAGGTTTCCATAATAAATACCTTCACTATTCCTTATCATATACAGTGCTGATATGCCCTATAAATATTGTACAAAAATAAAGGCAACATTTTTTTTGTCAAGGAGAGAACAGTGTTTTACAAGAATGCAAAGACCAGTTATGGTATGGATACTTTTGCCAGTGTAAATATGTAAAAAGTAGATAAGGTTTATACCATTTATGGCAATTATACAGGTATTTAAGACCTTAAAACCAAAATAGACACCTTTCACAAAATGTCTAGTTTGCAAAAGCCACACATACTTGTGGCGAAATATGCAAACAAGACATTGCTTTCTGGTGTAGGCCAATCAGTTTGAAGGACAATGCACACGTTATCAAAGCTTCTTGTTTGCATACTTTCTTGTTTGCTCCATTATTAATTAAATAACCAACATTGGATATTTATCTCCCACGCAAGTAATTATAAAGAATAACTTGCTGTTGTAAAAATAATTATTTAGTGCTGTGAAGAAAAGCATACCTTTCTGATTGCTTGCAGTACCCAAACTTTGCACAAGAAGATCAAGTTTTTCCTTCAAAATCTGCAGCAACAAAATAATGTATTTTTTAAAATCGCAACAGATCAGGAGGCTGCTTAATTGTAATAAAAACTGCTGTATACAGTCATAAGAACCCAATATCAATATTGGAATATTATAATACAAATAAATATGGAATGTTATTATACAACATTATTATTTGTATATCAATACAAATGGGTAACAGCAGTCCACAGAATGACTTTCCACCCCAATCAATCACAATAGGTGAACTTTATTCAATTGAGCATCAATCCATTTTACCATTAAACAGAGATTAGATGCTGAGGAATTATGGAACACAAACCAATCTCCATCCAGTAAGCAATTATTGCAGAGAGACATGTCCAGATTTTTTTTTTTAAATCACTATTTAAAGACATACATCCAAAGTGGTAGCAAGAGGGTAAGAGAGGGCACGGGCAGGTGAGCGGTTTGGTTACCTGCAGCAGAATGGAGAATGCTCTTTGGACATCATTGCTCTTCTCCAGGAGATATGCCAAGGCACCACTCACCCCATGGTTCTCCACCAGCTATCACATTCCCAGCAACATATTGCCACAACGGAATACTGGATTATTTCGACAACAAAATAATGATAAACAACACTACCTTCACACCAATACGTATAGAGGCTAATAAAGAAGCTCAGACCCAAGAGATTTACTACAACATATATAATCTTGTTAATATTGACAGCGCAAAAACACCTTTACCTTGATGACATGGTTGATGCGGTACTGCTCAGATGTTTTCAGAAAAAGAAGGACCTTGTCAGGACTGAACTGGCATAGCAGGTCTATGTAGCGTTCATTCATATCTGAGCTGGCGCACAGGACATCTCGGCCAAGCTGAGAGGTCTCCCTAGCGCACACACAAACACACAAAAACCTTAAACTGATTTGACGGGGTCCTAAAGCTAAATAATGTTTTAAATATTATCATTCAGTTACATTACCAAAATTCCACTTTATGCCTGTATTCATCTGAAATTTTTTTAAGCACGTGTATATATATCACATAAACAAGGTTAATGCGACATCTATAAACTAAGCTTATGCTGCACATATACAGGATTTATGCAACAATGCAATTGAACACGTAAATAAACATAATAAAATAAACACCAGGAATGTTGGCAACAATTGCAATGTGTAGTCCAATAACTCACCCTGTTTCTAAAATGCACTGTAGAAATACAAACAGCAAGCGTGGATGCCCCTGCAACAGCATTAAAATATTATTGTTATGTCGACTAGTACGATCATTGCCATTGTGTGTCCATCTATTAGCATGTGTTTTATTTCTCAATCATCAAATTATACATGTAATAATCTCATCTAATCTCATTGTCAGAAACCGCTAAGTCCTATATAGGGCCGCGGTGAGCCGGAGCCTATCCTGGCAGACACAGGGCACAAGCCCATGTCAATTCAAAATCTAAGACTTATTTATTTTCATGTGCATATAATTATCAGTTTTTTTTTTTACATTAGTTTGTAAAACGTCTAGAAATTTGGTTACATATAGATGCTATTTAAATGTAAATTACATTGTATGAATCACATGCTTAGCATAAATATTATCAGTCTAGTGCTGCCACTGGAAATTGTATATAGAGAGCATTTATGGGCTCAGGTCAGGAGGTTATAAATGGAGGTTCCTGCATGCGTGTCACTTTAATGACGTATATGATGACACCACTCACTTCCAGCAGAGCCATAATGGCAGTGAGGCTCTCGGACAGATCGGAGATCACCAGGTCAGCCGTCTTTTGTGGGCTAATGGACACGAGCTCCTGTGTAGCGACCCAGGACATTCGTGAGTTTCATGGACAGCTTTATGCACCACACTCTTATACCTTTCATTCATCATTATCAGTAGCGGCTTCATCCTGTACAGGGTCACAGGCTACCAGAATCTATCTTGGAAGACAAAGGACACAAAGCAGGGCTGTATCCAGAATAAGATGCCAGTTAATCGCAGGGCACTGGCGACAATTTTGTCCGACCGGTTAACGCACACAAGTAGCAGCATGTCTTTTGACTTTCACACAGGGCAGAACATGCAAACTGCACACAGAAAGGCACCCAAGGTAAAAATCGAACCCAGTTCATTTTTGCTGTGAGGCAGTAGTGCTACTCACTGCGCCATGCCACCCACTGCATATGACTTTTGGGTTATCTTATTCATAGTGGCATTTCTAGAGATGCGGGAAGATATTTCGCTGACCAACTCTACCCCCACTGGCACCAATGATGTGGGGCTCAACTGATTATTTACTTCATGTATAGGTGAGGATGGGAGTGGAGCCTTCCAGTGAAATGCCACTGCCCTAAAGTTACTTTTGTCAGTGCTTCCAAGCCACACAAAAATAACCAGAAAGTAAAAATATCAGCGGTAAAAAAGTAGAATGATTCACTTTGTAGATATATTCGCAGAAGTTGCATTAATGGAAACAGTTAGTACAACAGCATTATTCTTATTGTCAGCGTCAACACATTTATCAGAAGTGTTAGCAGCTGTCATACAGGCTCCAGTAGCATAATTAACGCCACTGTGCTGTGGAAGAAGGGTGGTGGCAGCGTCGTTATCATCATTCCCCCGTCGACAAGGGTTTGGTTGTTAAGTGAGACGCTCACTTGGATATTCGCCATGACTTTCTGATGCACGACCGCTTTCTCTTGCTCGCTATAGCCCGGAATGGACAGGATGTTGTGAACGAAGTTAAACACCTCTTCCTAGAGTGAGGACACACACAAAATCCTGAGTCAGCTCTTGAATCAGTAAAAAAAAAATACCCGGTTAGTGCCTGCCTACCAGGGAGACTTTATTATGATGTTGATCTTACAGTGTCCAAAATGCACTGAAATAAGTTAACATTTCTGCATGTTTCAGTGAACCTGTAAACATACACATCTTGACTTTGAAACTGCAGTAAGAACATTTGCTAAAAATCTAATTTACTGCAATGTTAGAAACAGATAAATAATCTGAATTCAAAGTACAACACAATAAATGAATAATAATAATTGCATTTATAGAGCGCTTTTCACCCGAGCGTCACAAAGGCTGTGTTTAAACTTATTCAAAGTATGCATGGAATAGTTTAAAGACACATTCACATCTGCTACACAACATTTAACGGTAATACGACTGAACTGTAATACAATTAAATTCTATTTGTGGCATATAAGTACGTGGATATATTTCAATGTACGTATGTACAGTCTTGAGTAGAATGTGTTTAGGAAAGGTGTGTTTACTACATGTCTTCACATTGCAAGTCGTGCAACCAGAGGCTACACAAGCACGTGTGTCGGTGTTAAAGTGGAACGAACCCTGCGAGCCTCGTCTTTCAGGTAGCACATCACGATTTGGTCGTACATCTGCCTCTTCTCAAACATGAACTCGCACACGAGGTAGCTGTGTACAGACACACAGGCGCGTGAACAAAATGCTTGCAGTCGCCCGCGTTACACGAGCAATGGACCAAAAAAAAACGTGCAAATTAATGATCGCTTCGAAAAGCTGCTGTCTCGGGACAGCCGCGTCGATCGCTCCCTCTCTCCACCTCGCGACGTTTCGCCTCGCGCGTTAGAGGCGTCCTCAGACGCAGTGAGAGAGGAAGCGATCGACGCGGCTGTCCCTAGACAGCAGCTTTTCGAAGCAATCATCATGCATCGAGCCGTGAAAACCTACATCATAACATGAAAATTATTTCTGAGTCCCCTAATCAATGACAACACATTGGAAACACACGCTCAAACTGCATTTACATTCTGTTCTGAATAAAGCAATACAAAACCACGTATTTCACTGTGATAAAGCAAGTTCGGTTGTACAAAGTTTGAATCAATATATTTTAAACATGAAAACTTTCTAATATGTCATACTACCTCCTGTAGTATCAAAATGCAAGCTGCTAATTATCGTTGATACACAATAGAGAGAGTAAATACTTAAAACTATCAATGAGAACTTATATGTTTCCGGTGGTTTAATGGTAAGAGCCAGAGGCCCCCTTCCCCCCCCCCCCCTGAAAAGGGCACAAGTGTTGACAAGGTAAATGCAAGCACAGACATAAATTGAAAGCTTCCTATGAACACTGACAATTTGGCTCTCTCCGCCAACGCCAACAGCTTGCTCTCATCGAAGTGGACAGTGCCCCCTGCCTGCAGCAGCTCCAGCAGGGCCTGCTGGCGCTCGGCATGCCGTGATTCGTCGTTGGTGCTGCACAGAAATTCCAGCACCTGCACACAGCACGGTTTGATCGTTGAGGGGTGTCAATGAGAGGTCGCAGGTCCAAGGAATAAGATAAGGGAACAGAGCATGGGTTGACTGCCTCAATTTTACAATCGAGAATGAGAACACACTGGGAAATCGACATTGGGATACACGGTATAATGGTTGGGTGGCGCGGTGGCCCAGTGGTTAGCGCTGACGCCTCCTCACAGCAAGAAGGTCCCGGGTTCAAATCTCTCGGCTCGGGTGCCTTTCTGTGTGGAGTTTGCATGCTCTCCCCGTGTCCGCGTGGGTTTTCGCCGGGTACTCCGGTTTCCTCCCACAGTCCAAAAGCATGCTCCTGGATAGGTTGATTGGCTCGCAGACTAAAATTGTCCCGCAATGCCCGGCGATGGGACTGGCGTCCCGTCGTCGGGTGTATTCCTGCCTTACGCCCCGTGTTTCCGGGATAGGCTCCGGCTCGCCGTGACCCTACATAGGATTAAGCGGTTTCAGACAACGAGATGAGATGAGGTAATAATGGTTTTTCCCATGCTGGGGGTAACTAAACATTGGTGCTTGCCTGGTCGAAGAGGTGGCGGTTGACAAACAGCGTGTTCTCTGGCTTTGCCAGCTGCCGCGCCAGGAAGGTGAAGAGGGACCCCACCTGTGATGGGGAAAAGCCCTTCCCTTCCACCATCACCTGAGCAAATACAGCAACAACATGTGAGCGCGCGCGCACGCACGCACAGAAACACGCAACTGCACACGTGTCACAACATGCACACACAAGCATGTCGAGACATATACGCAGATTCATCACCTGTCTGTACAGACCGTGTCAGTTAATGTGAATGACCATCCATTAGCACCAGTATGGCATATAATGAGCTGCTATGGCCAGTCATGCTAAGTTGTCTTTGTATCTCCCAGTTGTAATGTTAACTACACACAACTCCTACTGAACTACATGTGGTCACTGCTCATAGTTTTGTTTATTCTGACATACTGCCTGATTGCCTGTAAATAGCAGTAAGTTAGAGCTGCTGTCAATTTGTGTTTTATTTAGTCAGCCAAGCAGTGAAGGCACATGCCTGCGATCCTGTACGGTGGCCGGGATGGTTTGTGGATCATGTAATTGTTATAAAACTACCTGCTCATGGGTGTCGAGGTGGCATAACCTGACATGCTAGATGGTACAGCAAATCTGAATTCAACCAGTTCTGTTTGTATGAGACAGTGTTGCCCTCTAGCACACACGGGTTTTCTCCAGGTGCTCTTGTTTCCTCCAACATGTACTCCATAATTGGCTAACATCACTCTCACATAGAGGGAACCGCAGAGCTAGAAGGGGTAAACTAGCACTGTCTCACTACCCGGTTGGCGTTTCTGCTTGTCTGTGATCACTCATGGCTCTGACTCAGTGTCCCTATTCGAGAATCAAGTGCATGCCATGCAACGTTAATGATTGTAATAACGTCTAAAGTGAATTCGGATTAAGAATGCTGTTTGTATCTGCGCGGAAGCTTCCACCTGCAGCAAGACATCCACAATACGCTGCTGGTACTCCACCACCTGCTTGTCATTCCTGAAGTCTTCAAATGTCTGTGGCAACAAAATACACAGCAACAGCAGCACTACTCAATAAGAACGTTCCGATATTAATCCCATATTTATTCATTACGTTTAGCCACTTATTTAAACGGTGGCCAACTGGAGGGCACATGAGATAACACTAAAATCTATACAACTCGATCTGAACCCCAACTGCTGTATTGCAGGTCGTGTCATACTATTGGCCCTGCTTAAATATTCGTGATTTTTCAACCTTAACTGTAAAGTGCTGGATTACAGATGAGCACCACCGTATGTATGTCATGCATTGCTGAGCATTACACTGAGTGCAGATGTCATGGAAGGTCAACTACATTCAAGGGGCTTTAGCCTTTTATCCACTACCTACAACTACCTCTATCAAGTGTCTTTGTTGGTACCTGGCTACATCATGGGTTCATCTCCCAGTTACATGCCTATGAAGGAGGCTGCAGGTCAGCTGTTTCATACATTGATTCATCTATTAAAATGTATTATACGTACATATATTAAACGGTATGTATGTCAAATTATTATTTATTATTCATACTATCAATGTGTTTTATATGCCAGTGCAGATGGCAAGCATATGGAAGGCTGCAGTGGATTGAGATATGATGGCAGTGGATGTGACTGATAGAGGAGGCACAAATAGAAGCATAGGGGAAGGCAAACGGAGCCCTGGATCGTTTGAACTTTCACCACTCAGACTTAGAATAAAAATACCGTGAATGCGCGTCTGTGTTACATTTAGATAACGCAGGAGAGAAAACTCTAGGAAGCAGAAAAAAACACAGAAAAGATGTGGTCGAACAAAACGAAAAATAACAGACTGTAGACTCGAATAACAAACCTAAAATGATAAGACTACTTGAGACTGTTGGGAGGAAAGAGATGAATCATCACTGTTATGTCTGCGATATAAGGCCTCTGCTTTTACCCGCTCCCTCTCCCCTCCCACGTCCAGCACTTAGGGCAGTCGCACTTAGCCAGTTTACAAATCAAAATGTATTCACGAACTACAGCGTAATATCACTGTATGGCAATTGCACAGATGAACGCAGGGTTATAGCCAGAGTTCTGGTCGGCAGTGCCTAGCGGACTCACCAGGGCGAGCACATTGAGGAACTCCCGCGTGTCGAACTGCAGCAGTGTTCGGATGTAAGGATAGACCTCCTCCTGCACCTCCACCTCATCCGAGTGCAGCTTGATCACACACTCAAACACCTGCCCACACACCCTCCACCAGTCAGCAGACTCAACGTCGCATCCATACTTTTCTGTTAAGGCTGCGTTCAACAGCTGCTCAATCCTGATTCCAAAGCGCAGCTGGCGTGTGTTTGGGAGACCCCAACCAGAACAATGCCTATGTAAGTGAACCGCCATGAGCTACAGGAATTCATCGCAGACACTGAAACATATTCACTCCACATCAACATTTTAGAGGGCTAATATTGACACACAAACATTTTGCTCGGGAGGCACGGTGGCTCAGTGGGTAGCGCTGTCGCCTCATAGCAAGAAGGTCCCGGGTTCGAATCCGGCTCGGGTGCCTTTCTGTGTGGAGTTTGCATGCTCTCCCCGTGTCCGCGTGGGTTTTCGCCGGGTACTCCGGTTTCCTCCCACAGTCTAAAAAACATGCTGCCGCATAGGTTAACTGGCTTGCAGACTAAATTGCCCAGTGCCGCGTGATGGACTTGCGTCCCATCGTAGGTATATCCCTGCCTTGCGCTCCATGTCTGCCGGGATAGGCTCCGGCTCACCGTGACCCTGTACAGGATTCAGCAGTTTCTGACAATGAGATGATATGAGATGAACATTTTGCTCTTCACTCAACCATAAGCACAAAGCTTTTAAAAACCTAGACTGAGTGACCATTGAGCCATTTGCTGCACCATTCCTGATCTGAATGCCCTTTGCTCCCTTCACGCTACAGCAGTATTTTCGTAGTAACATTGCTACATCACTCTTTAAATGTGCAGGAAATAATCTGGTCCAGCTCTTTGTCATCAGGACATTTTATTTACATTTGTCGTCACAATACCACGCTTACTAATACTCGTGACCGGCAGACGGGAACATCATGACCTCCACGGGAACTGGTCAGGCGCAGTATCTTGTGTGAGTCGAGACTCGAGGCCTGAGTGGGTGATGAACTGCAAGATGTACCTCCGAATATCTGCAGGGCCTCATTTCACAGCTCAGCCACATCTCATATTTACACTTACATCAGCAAACAAGTTGGGTAGAGACCTCCCAAAGCTGCCACTACGTCTCACAATACTGCAAAGTAATGATCCACTTAGTGCCTGCATAAAAACTGATTTATCTCTCCATCTCCTGGAGGGACACACTCTTGGATGCATACCATGCATTGAATGCCATTTAGGTTTAACCAGTGGCTATCATTCCATCTTCCAGCAACGTGTCTTGTCCACGCCCACTTATTTTCAGCAACTTCATTGATATGCGCATCGTATTTCATCGCTGATCTTACCTGCTTTTTTACGGTGGGTGCCAGGTTCTTTGGAATGTCCCCCATTGGGTAAGCTCTGCCAACTAGGCAGCAGCTGCACAATAATGACAACACAGCAGCGTATTTACTTAGATATCCTCATTCAGGATATAACGATGAACACACAGAACAGCCTATGTATTGTGGATGCAATGCAATGTATACTTTTCATAGCATGTTTCAATGTCTAAACTTTGATTGGTATCATTGTGTAGAACTGCACTATGGAATGTATGATTCAACTCACCTTAAGTAAACCAGCAGCTTATTACCTGCAGTCACCTTGTCACCTGAGACACATTGGTTCGGAGACGAATCAGATTGAATACACTAATATATACAAGAATATAATCATAAGCCTATCATAACATAATCACCACTGGACAAATACAAATACCATTTTCAGGTCCATCCAGCAGTGTATTCATTAAGCAGTCATAAAATATTATTCCATGAAGAATGTGTGACATTGTGTCTCCTTATCTGATGCTCCTTACAAAATGTTGGCAATTTCTTCTCAAAGTTTGATAGCCTACCACATCACACTTTATATCCGTATATTCCATATGCATAATTGACAATCTTTACAAATGGAGGGAGAGGAAACGATGGAGGGAGAGGGAGCGGTCGACACGGCTGTCCAGAGAGAGCAGCTTTTTGAAACAATCATCATGCTTCGAGCCGTGAAAACCTACATGATTACAATCTTTACAAAATCAACATATAAAAGCGCCATACTAAATATATTTTACGCTAAAAAGACATTGTGAATTCTGCAGTAAATGTGCCACCCAATAAAGCAACATACCAGGCAACTGACGACCAGTGCTCAGTTCATTCTGTATGACCTTTAGGATCTCCTGTTAAAATCAAATAAAAACACTAGGCATTATTTAAAAGTGAATAACCTACTCAACAATGCCAACAATATGACAAATACAATAACGTTCTCTGTTTTGAGTGCTTTAAATATAAACAAATAATGCTACCTGCTATTAAATACATAGTCTCATTATGCTAACTGCTCTTTAAAAAAATTAATGATAGAAATCCCATGTAGAGGCACTTGCCCAGGGCAAAAGTATTTGGTCAAATAGATATTGCCAGTCACACCATGAGATTCAGCAAAAACAATCTATAATGGCAAAAGTCTCACATCCAGGATAATTCTGGCATGATACTGGCCAAATACGCAGGAGGTAATCACTTTTCCATCACGTTAAATGCAAACATCTATTCGTGAGTGAGACACAAGAGGTGCCACATACCTTGATGGGTGTGACGTAATCATTCATTCCCGTGTTGTAGATGTAGATGACAGCATCGTATAAGCCATGGGACCAGCATAGGCTAATCACCTTTAGACAAATAAAACACGACTAAGACTTCTGAAGTCTAAAAATAATCCCGACAGTTACAATTTATGGTCATAAATCTATTTGTCTGTGCTACATTCATCATCTGTTACCAAATCTGTAAGGTTTATAATCCAAAGTCCGTGTGACTTATTGGAAATCATACATAAAAGACTCTTTGAAAATGGTCATGTAGGAAAGTACAGCAACTACCATAAATATAAGCATGGTTAACCTATTTTTCAGTAAGAGGTTGGGTGGCTTAGTGGGTTGATTTTATATCAGACCACTGAAACTTACAAAATTCATTTTGTGAAATGCACATGATCTTGACAATCAGTTTATTTATCTTATTAAATAACGTTCAACAATAAATGTTAATGTAAAAAAAAAGAATCTACTTTTTTAACAAATATGTTTGTCGTGTATATTTGCCATCTCTTTCCATGTAAAAAAACACACGTTTACGTCAATGAATTTTCACCCAAAAAGTTCAGAAATACGGACACGAATATCAGCATTGGCACTACCTACAAATAGATCGATGAATGTAGTTCATGGAGTTTAATACCGGCAATGTAAATGGGCAAAACAAGAATGAATAGATACAACTCTCGAAGGACAAGCATGAATTGGTTTGACCCATTGATAGGAGGTAAATAATGATGATCTTTATGGTTAAGGATGGATTGCCCCCCCCCACCAATTACTACACTCCAATACTGGCAGTGCCCATAGTAATGCACTAAGTCAGAACTGCACCTGCTGGAGGTCAAGGCTGGTGATGTCCATGTGCAGGATGCATGCCTCCACTGTGGCCATACGCGCCTGGCCCTGGTAATGCAAGATGAGGTCACGCATGGCCTGCGGAGTGATGCTGGTGAGACGGTCACCCAGGACATGGGGCTCCAGACTCTCAAGGAACACACCCCGCGCCACCGAGCTCTCCCCAAGCTGCTCATACATCTGCGTGAAGAGCAGGTCCCTGCAGGCAAGGTTAAGGGAGGACGTTTGAGTGTTAGCTCTTGCACTCTCCTGAACATAATTGTAAAGGGGATTCTAAAGCAAAATGCAAATAAATTATAATGAATGAATGCAAACACGATCAACGGTGGAGGATGTATCCAGTATGCAGGCGGTGTAACTGCACCAGGACCAACAGGCAAAGGGGGCGCAGGCACCGTCTTACTAGGAGGGGTGAAATTGGACAAGGGCTCCCATTTCACTCCTTGCAACAAGGCCCATGACAGCCATGCTGTGCCACCAGCAATCACTATTGTGTCTGAACATGGAATCATGGCTGCAACAAGTTTAATGGAAATACATAAAATGACTTGATGGAAATATTAATTCTTTTTTTCAATAGTCAAATGGAAAGCTAATAAGATGCAAATGTTACCCAAATAATCGATTACCTATATCAGGAACAGCATGACTACATAATTTAAACCATGACATAAGCACATCTTTATAACTATATTTACAAGCACTAATCTGGCGACCATTGCAAAGACGTACGTCTGACCCAGCAGAAGGCAGTACTCAATACACAGGGGAACCACGTCCTGCAAGGCAACCATATAGACACACAATCAACATTTCAGTAAAGTTCCAGCAGCAATATGGATTGTAGACATTCGTTTTCAATCATAACAAAACAAAAATTTTCATGGGAGGTAGGTTCTTGCCCCGCCAAGGTTCCGTTTTCAATAAAGAGGAGAAAAGTGAACCTCCTTTTAAAATAAGCTGACTGTGGTTAAACTGTGCAGTTTGAAGGAAATTGTAAAACATCAACATCGTATAGTTTATTTAGATCCAGAGTGGAATAAAGATTGGCTTGCAGTTATGACAATGCTGCAAAAAGTCATATTTTAGTTGAACAATCAATCAATGATTGTATTTGTCTAAAAAAAAGTACATATATGGTACGAAATGTGCCAGTAGTGTTTTAACTAAATAGCGAGATGATGCTTCACCTGGAAATGTTTTTCCAGAGCCTGTGTCCTCCCTGGCTCAGGACATTTTTTCATGGAGATCATCACATACTGCATGAGGATATCTGTCATCTGTAGCCACAATAAAACAAGAAATGTTAACAGTGGGGCAGCATGGTGGCCCAGTGGGTAGCGCTGTCGTCTCACAGCAAGAAGTCCTGGGTTCGAATCTCGGCTCGGGTGCTTTTCTGTGTGGAATTTGCATGTTCTCTCCCCGTGTCAGCGTGGGTTTTCGCCGAGCACTCCAGTTTCCCCCCACAGTCCAAAAAATATGCTGCTGCATAGGTTAATTGGCTTGCAGACTAAATTGCCCGTAGTGCCCGGTGATGGACTGGCGTCCCATCTTGGGTATATCCCTACTTTGCACCCTGTGTCTGCCACAATAGGCTCCGGTTCACCGCTAGCCTGTACAGGACTTAGTGGTTTCTGACAATAAGATGAGATGAGATGTTAAGAGTGAAAAGATGAACACAAAACCTGCATTTCCAAAACCATACAAGGTACGTGGAATATGGTTTATACAAAAAAATCAGATCCACTCACCTTATCTGCAACCAACGATTTTCTCTTTTCAACATTCACAGGCAAACCTGAACAGAGCACACCAGTATTACACAACCTATTCATCTGAATAATATTTTAGTTCATTAGTAATGCTTTTTAAGCCAGGATTTTTGGCATTTCTTTCTTTAAACTGAGGTGGCGTGGTCAGCTTTTAACGTACCAAACGAAGCATAAACCCACTGATGTAATAAAACGTATCAATGTGATCTTAAATTTAATGTAAACATTTTATATCCTTGGGTGTAAACATACGTTCAAGTGCATGTACTAAAAATGTTACTTCCAAGCCGTGATTAGTAAATGTGAAGCTGATATATTACGAGACCATCTGCCACAATACATATACGTTGCAACACTCACTCTACACATTGCTCGACTCGCCGCTTACTCACCCAGAACAGCTTTTGCAGAGCCCTGGTGGAAAGACCATGCCAGATTCAAGGCATCCGGGAACCTCTCCTTCCGCACAAGCAGCTCCACCCGCTAAAGACAAGACAAAGATCCCTCGGACTGTAGGGTCAAGTGTGCCGTTAGCAAGCACCTATGAAGGTCGATACGGCACACAAGGGGGTGGGTGACCAACACCACGCCCGGCCGCCTTTGTCTCCCTCGTGGCAATATTTTCACATTGCATTAGGTACTCATTTGAGGCTTAGTCGACCTAGGGGAGTTCCAAGACCGGTTCAGAAAATCGTCACTGGTGCTGTGCCGTGAGCAGGATTCGAACTCAGATCGCCGGGTTTGTAATCCGGCGCGCTAACCGCTGGGCCACCACCCGCTGCACACAATGTCACACACGCACGTGTGCGCAGTGTTCCATGTGGCACGTTCCACTGCATGCACCTTGTCTTTTACTATTCAGGCTCTCCATCACAGGGGCACTTTGCAAAGCACTCGACACTAAGGAGTGAAAATGTTGGAATGCCTCTGTGCGCAGACATGGATGGGACGATACATTTATGCCCCACAGTGGCAAAAGATGCAACATTAATATCCAGGGACAAAAGGAACATTCATACACTTAAACGATTAAATGTTCAACCCTACTTTAAAAAGCTACAGAAACATTTGATGATGGTGAAAGTGGCAATTAAAAAGATATCTAAAATTGATATTAGTGTGGTGTTGGTTGAACGGATGATACTGAGGATAATGGGGCATTTATGAATTGATCTCCGATTATCACAATCCAGCACAATGATTCAAATACTTATCCTTTGCCACCATTTCAAATGTAGAGCCTAATAGTGGCTATAATGTTAATCACAAGCCACAAAGTTCCAAACTAAACATTACCGATTCTTAATTGCAAATGCAATGCATTAATCATTAGCCTAAGACTCCATCTTAATCATTAAATTCTTACAAGCCCATGTGCACTCTTCAATGACAATGATAAAAGCACTTCATAAACCCACTCCTGGACGAATGTCTCCCCACACTGTGTTGGTCACAGGGCCTGTTTAATCAAGCTTCACTACACAAGTTAGTACGAATTCGTAAAGGTGGGATCCGGACACTGGCTCAGATAACACTTACTGGTGACATTGGCCACGGCCTGGAATAATACTCATATTGGCAGGTTCATAGTTCAGTACACAAACTACTGTACTACCACTCCCTGCGATGTGAATTATACAGAGTGAAACAGAGGCGACTGACTCACCTCTCGCCAAGTTCTCAACGACATCACATGGACTGACTGTGGGGGAAAAAACATGTGTAGACATTAATACGGCTTTTAAGGGCAATTCTCTTCGTCTTAAACAGCCATTTAGAAATGTTTTCCTTCACACGAATGTATACCAATTTAAAGCGTTGAGATTCAGGGCTTACTTTAATTCCCAGATAAAGCACTTGCCCCCCGAAGCTGCATATGGACTGGTAGCATGCCTTCTCTCCCACAAGTGCCTGTAAAATAAAGCACCACATTGAATTATTTGGGGGAAAAAAACGTTTTAGGAAGACAGCACATTCAGGGTGGCTGGAGATGCATCAACACAACAGAATTTAATTTACTTGTAATAGTTAAAAGTTCGCAAATTATGTTGCATGCACTAAAACATACATCTGTCCAATGTGGCAGACTCTTGCAAACTGGAAACTTATTCAGTTCAAACATATATGGAGCTTCTATACCTTGAGAATTTAGTTCAGGGTCAAAGGTTAAGTCGTGATAATGTGCAGTAAAAACCGTAGGAAATGCAAAAAAATGTACAACTGTCAATGCATAAAACTTGTCAAAGCAGAAGATGTTTTATTCAAACAATATCACAAATATTATAACAGTTTACACAAGAAAAGCACGCAGAGGTAGGTCGATCAATTCCCTGCGCTTGCTGTGAACCCATCGGCGTTGCGGGACGGTTACCAGAGCCTGGCTGACGTTGCCGCCTGTGGCCAACGACTTGAAATGGCTGGAGTTGTAGACGAGCTGGAGGCTGGACATGTCCAGAGCCTCCAGCTCCTCTTGGTTCGCCCGCTCCAGCATGTGCAGCGTCTCCGTGTCATCCAGCAGCGCCAGCACGCGCGAGTTCATCCACTGCAGGCAGGGTGCGCACACCAGCAGCGCTCGTTAAAAGGCAGGACGGGCAGCAGCGCATAACGCCTATGCAGCGGCTGAAGGATCGATAAAGCTGACGCACGGGTTTCCATCCAGATTTAGGCTTGTGCATAAACCCGGTGTTGTTGATGTGGCGAACTGGCTACTGCCAGGTGTATGCGTCCCCCTCACCGTGAGATTGATGGGCTCATAGGTCAAGTGCAGCTCCCTCTGCTTGCTGAAGTGAATGTTGTCGGAGTCTCGGCAGGTGGCCTGCAGGAGAAGCAGCATGTATAAATGAAAAAGCAGCGGAGAGAAAATTTATAAATAAAAAAAAATAGAGACGGAAACGCATCGAAGACAACAACAGAAAACTACATTTACAATGGGTAAAAGATAAAAACACTATAACCTTGTATTGTATTGTCAAAAGCCATTTACTGTATTATTAGGAGTAAACCGAGGCTATGATAACAAATGAGAGACCGTGATCTCAAACCCGAGCGGGAGGTCAATGGACCCAGCACCCACGTGTATGAAGTGGACGACGGAGCCCCTGCAAAACGCAAGCACAGGATCGGCTGAGCCTTGCACCAGGGTGAAGTGCCACTCCATAAGTGGCACACTCGCCGGGTTCGTCTAGGGTAACGGGGCCGGCAGCGTGCCGACAGCATTATTCACGCCACCAGCACGAGTACAAATATGCATTATTGCTCGTGTGTATTATCGCAACCCAACGTGTCGAGTGCAACTCTCTTCTCCGTGGTCTCCCTAAATCCCCGAAAAAAAGTGCGGATTATCAAAAATTCCCCTGCTAAACTTCTTCGCCGCACTCGTACACAAGATGACAACCACCCCAATATTCCACTCCCTCCAATAGCTCTCAATCAACTTCGACATTGCTATCTTCCAAGATCCTCTATGAGCTGGATTCTGCCTACCTACCCCTGCGCTCTCTTCTTCTACTTCCCTACAAAACCCGAGTCATCAATGCAACAATTCCCTGCCACTGCTCAAGTCCAGGTTCAAGACCGTGCACAGATTACAATGGTTTTTATTCGCTTGATAAAATAAATAAGCCATCTTTTATTGCGATGCCCATGTCTCATTACTCTGTTATACCTTGAAATGTGGTCGTATTTATATGTTATACGATCCCATTTGTATTAAAATGCACACAAAACGTACCTTTCCATATGACACGGAGAGCATCACTTTGAGTGATGGCTTCAGTCCAACGATCAATATCTGAAAGAATATAGGTTTCAATGTCACATATTAAGTTAAAGATTAATAATGATGACAATGCTTGACTGTGCATACATATTTTGATACCTTGAAGCAATATCTCAAATTAACACACTAAATGCGATTCAAGCAAATCCCTGCCGGTCTTAAATAATGAGGAATGCAGCAAGTAAATAGTAATAAGTGATTCTTGCACTGAAGATAAATATATTTCCATAGAAATTCCACTGAAACAATGAGAAAAGATGTAATTGGCATGTGTTAGCAGTATAACGATAAACGGAACAGAAGCGTGGATATCGAATACGTTTGAAATAATTTCCCTGAAAAACAAGAAAACCAGTGTGTAATTAAGAGAGCATGCAGGGATAGAGAAAATAAAGGCTGTATTAAGAAAGTGACAAACTGAGATGGGTAGAGCATGTTGACAGGAAAATAAAGATGACAATTGGGTCAAGGCATCATTCAATTTAAAGTGGAACAAAGAAAAGTTGGTACAGGGAGGCCAACCAAAGCGTAGACAAAAGAGAGTTGAAGACGACTTTAAGACGATGGCTTTAATGTTAATGACAGACGATGCAAAGGACAGGAAAAGGTGGCAAAGAAGGATCCGTGGCAGTGGCATGCCTCGATGAAAAGTGGGAAAAATACCTTAATTGTGATGATGATTATGCACGTAAGCATTGATGATTTACGATTTATACATATTGAACTCAATACTGCATTTCAGCTAACTGAACAAACGCGATAAAATATCCACGATATGACATGTAAGACGAGACGTTACAAAACACAGACGAAAAATAATTGATTCTTAACTTTAATCGTAAACCCAAATCACGGCAAATCACAGAAAAATGGGATGTCAACTACATATTAACTGCAAAAAATATCGCCAAATATTACTTCCTGCCTTACGCCCTGTGTTTCCGGGATAGGCTCCGGCTCACCGTGACCCTATATAGGATTAAGCGGTTTCAGATAATGAGATGAGATGAGATTACATATGAAACACCAGGCTCGCGCAGTGATCAGTAACGGTGACTGGACAGATTGTAGGACCCGCTTGCGTCGCACAGACACACACCTTCGTTAGAGAGGCCATCGCGAGAAGGAAGTGCTGTGACATGGGGTGGTCTTTGAGGTCGGTGGGAAACCACAGCGGCTGGATACAGCACACCTCTCCCTTCGCACCACTGAACAGACACCGTGACTCGCATGTCCGCACGCCCATCAC
>JAZEWT010000023.1:7196519-7218181 GCA_036362905.1 Mordacia mordax | reverse complement strand
ATTTGGCAAACTGTTAACAATAATAATAATTGCGTTTATAGAGCGCTTTTCACCCGAGGGTCACAGAAGCGCTGCGGAGAGAACGGCAGCGACATAAGAACGGGAAATGAGCAACAATAACTATACCACGTACAGTCTAAATTTTGTTAAATTCATATTTAGTTTGCGTAAACTTTTGTATTTGAAATGGATTAAAATGCATTTATTTTTTAATTGCATTTATAGAGCGTTTTCACCCGAGGATATTGTTGCAGAATTGCCGTTCTTATGTCGTTGTTGTTGACATGCCGTTCTCTCCGCAGCTATGTGCATCACTTTGTGACCCTCGGGTGAAAGGCGCTATAGAAATGCAATTATTATTATATCCATGTACTGTACCCCAGGTCACCACGTAGCCTGTGTCTCAACAAAGCTTTATCTCGTCTGGTTACACACATGACTGTTACTACCTGTACATACTGTTAGGCTGTATGCGTTTGACGTTAATGAGTAATTGCGATTAAACGTGCAATTATGTCGCCCTCAATAAGTTGTAATGCATCAGTGCAGCAAGGCCGCCTAAGAAGGCTGTATCTCCCAAAGCCCCTTATTTTTAGTGTTGTATTTTTGACAAAATGTTAATTTTATGCGTAGTGGTTGTGCAGCAGTACTGCGCTATAACCTAGATATTAAGTATGATCTATATGTAAGGCATTCTTGTGCGTGTGTATAATATGGCTTGTTTATATATTACAACAGCAACTTGATATGGCAGGCAAAAAGAAGGAAATACAACTGCAGGTAAACACAACATTGTGCCAAATTCTTTGATTATTTTTATTGCATCCATATATCGATTGCTTTAAGCCAATATAACAAATACATGTACACACTAAATGCACAATTGTTGGATTCCTCAGGTGCTCATCTCCAACCAGGAGCAGTGGGATGAGATGCTGGCACTGAGAGGATTAATCGGTGACAACGCAATGACATTTCAACAATATCATTATTCACACATTCTAACAGCATGGCATTTTCATTTGCGGTATACATAGTGCTTTATTATGAGTTAAATTACAAATAATTTAAAGTATTCGAGTCTCTAATTTTCAAATGAAGAATTGTTATATTAAATATTGTTATTCTGGAAAGCGATTGTTTTGTATAATGTGCAAGTTGTAAACCAACAAGTTGTCAACCAACTTGCACATTCAACAAAACACTAATTTCTTTGTGCTGTTGTTATAGACTAGTTTCTGATCCGGGGTATAGCCCTGCGCCTTGTATCTACCGGTACAAGCTCTAGTCCCCCGCGACCCTGTACAGGATTTATCAAGTATTGATAATGAATGAACAAATATAGTTCACTATTGCTCATCTCATTGTCAGAAACCGCTTAGTGCTGTACAGGGTCGCGATGAGCCAGAACCTATCCCGGCAAACAACAGGGCGCAAGGCAGGAACATACCCACGATGGGACGCCAGTCCATCACCGGGCACTGCGGGAAATTTAGTCTGCAAGCCAATTAACCTATGCAGCAGCATGTTTTTTGGACTGGGGTGGGGGGGGAAGCCAGAGTGCCCGGCAAAAACCCACGCAGACACGGGGAGAGCATGCAAACTCCACACAGAAAGGCACCCGAGCCGACTTTCGAACCCGGGAACTTCTTGCTTTGAGGCGACAGCACTACCCACTGGGCCACCGTGCCACCCTTCACTATTGCTTTGAAAATTAAGTCACTTGTTGTTTGTTATGGCTAAGCAATTCTATTATGTTTGCCACTGCAGTGACAGATATTTATCAAGCCTGGTGCGGACCCTGCAAAGCTGTGATGAGTCTGTTCCGGAAAATAAAAAATGAGCTGGGAGATGACTTACTGCACTTTGCAGCGGTATGAGCTTGTGTGTGTCTTTGAAATTAAGCTGTATTAGAAAACATCTCTTACAGACATTTTGTCCTGAAAATAATTAGTTCCAGCAGTATCACAGGTTGCCATTCTGTTTTCACTTTGTGTATTGTATGTTTTGTTAACTTAAAGTCCTTCACGTAAAAAGTGGACACTATGCAGCACTATTAGCATAGTTTTACAGTACACCTTAGCTCCTGTTATGCAATTTATGATTTAAGCATCATTGTTCTACTTACAGGCAGAAGCTGACAGTGTGGAGGCATTAGACAAGTACCGGGGAAAGTGTGAGCCAACCTTCCTCTTTCACGCGGTAAGTTATGTTATAACTTAAGTCATACTTTTAAATTGTGGTTAATTGTTCAAGACCATTAAATATATACACACACATTAGATAACCATGTCTTAAAAAGCACAATTTAACTTGAATGCTTACATTTTTAGCTTGGGGATTAAATACACTAACTGGCCAAAAAAACATGCTGCTACATAGATTAATTGGCTTGCAGACTAAATTGCCCGCAGTGCCCGGTGATAGACTGGCGTCCCATCGTGGGTATATCCCTGCCTTGCGCTCTGTGTCTGCCGAGATAGACTCCAGCTCACCGCGACCCTCTACAGAAGTAAGCGGGTTCTGACAATGAGATGAGATGGGAACTGGCAATTTATACAATGTGAAACTATTTACACGTTAATAATACATTACTTGCAAATGTACATGCAGGTTCTCCTATTTTTGTGCACCGATTGAACCCGTGTGCCATGTAGGGCGGGGAACTCGTGGATGTGGTGCGAGGTGCCAATGCTCCTCTGCTACAGCGGAAAATTCTGGCGCAGCTACAGGCCGAGAAACAGGTTCTGGAGGAAGGAGGGGAACGCCTAGTGGTGAGCAGCATCTGGGATTTGTCCCACTTTCTGGTTATACTTGATACGAGTAGAATTATGGACTTGTTTCTAGATGGAAGCTGATTCCATTTGACCATTTGACTAAAGTTCCTTAAACTCTTTCACTAACTTTATAGCATTATTGTTTTTGCATTAGGACTGATAACCAAATGAGTCATGGAAAGGTAATTGATCACTTTCAAATTAGAGCCTTTTCGCGCGCTGCACCCAGACTCTGGAATGCCCTTCCATTGGAGATTCCATCAGCTGAGTCCCTGGGCATCTTTAGATCTCGTCTCAATACTCACTTGTTCTGTAGGGCTTTCAAGCCCTCTGGCTGGGATGATGACTCTGCCGACCTGCGTCTGCTCGGGAACATTTATTCCTGCCTTGTTTGTTGAAGAATTATTTTTTTTATCGCTTATTTTATGTCCTATAATTAATTGCTACTATTTGACTTTCAGTTTAACTGTCCTGATGTTGTTGACATGCCGTTCTCTCCACAGCTCGGATTTGTATCAAAAAACCCCAAAAAACATTTTTGTTGCTGATTTGCCGTTCTTATGTCGTTGTTGTTGACATGCCGCGGCTCTGTGCAGTGCTTTGTGATTCTCGGGTGAAAAGCGCTTTAGAAATTCAATCATTATTATTTGTAAATTGGCTCAGGTTGACTGACGTTTCCATGGGGATACCATGTTCCATACTATAAAAAAATCAGTAATATATATACAGCAGTCAGAAGAATGGAGCTTGTACAAAACAAATGAGAAGAATAACCAAAAGTTAAAGAATGTAGATGTATTGCAAGAGGTGTACAATAACAATCTAAAAGCTGGTCTTATAACTTTCATCAGATCAATCTTTGAGGTGACGTCTTTTTCAGTACAAAGATCATACAGCCATATTGACTGACAATTAGAATCTACCCGACAGTTCGAGGCAAAGTGAATAGCCTTTTTCAAAAGATACTTTTACCGATAGATTATAGATACCTATTAATAGATTGCTCATATGCGTTTCAAGTGAGAGTTGTATGGTATAATGGGTATTTGTTGTTGCAGGTGCAAGACACTGTCTTGCAAAGCTTAGAGGACAATGACTTGGATATGAAGACTCCTCGGGGACAGGAATATCAAGAAGAAGAGGAGGAAGAGGAGGAAGGTGAGGGTCACAAAGAGCAATTGTATGTTTTGAGTAAGAAGTGCCAATATACCGTTAAAGAACACCCATGAAAACGCCTTGAGATGCAGTGAGGCTTTCATGATTAATTATATTGTGCATTTATTTTATAGTTGATCAAAATTCAACAGAACTTATTACAGTATCTATACATGGACAAATTCGCTGGCAATGGTCTTTAAATGTTTCCTTGCAGACATTGTCACTTGTAATTACTATAGATTGAAAATAATTTAGCATTAGTTTGAAATCTACAATTAAAACTCACGGATTGTCCACATTAAACTAAACACCGATTTATAGGAGACTGGATCTCAGCAGCAGGATAACATACCTGTGGATGTGGTCATATTGTGCCAAGGCACTCAATGTGTTGTTGACACTTTGATTACAGCTCTCAAGAGCCGTCCATACACAGTGGCCCTCATTAAGCCAGATGTGGTCGCTAAGGGGAAAGTGGAGGAAATCATCATGAAGGTAATAATACACATGTAATGATGTAGGTTTTCACGGCTCGATGCATGATGATTGCTTCGAAAAGCTGCTGTCCCGAGAGAGCAGCTTTTCGAAGCAATCATCGGTAATACACATGCCAATCTTAAAGAGGATTACACTCTTAAAGCTGCCAGTGTGAGCATCTGCGACACTCAAATTATTCATACTGAATTGATGTGCCAAGTATAATGAGCACTTGATTGTTTCTCCCTTCGATATAGATCCTATTGTTTACGACACAATTTTTTGCGTGACCTAACCCAAAAAATGAATTTTATAAATCCTATTGTGTCCGTTCATTTTGCCTTTAATGTTGACTTTAGTAAATATATTGTCGACAGTAACTTGGAACAATTTGACTGGCTTTTTCCAAAGTCTTTGTATGTATGCAGTATTGGCTGTGATGATAATTCTTATGGCAATGTCTGGACTAGGTGCAAGAGGCTGGGTTTGAGATCGTGGCTCATGAAGAGAAGACACTGCTGACCGAGGAAGCACGTGACTTCTACCGTCATCGCTCAGGAGAGGTACTCAGTGCACACAACCCTGGACGCAATACTTTCACAGTCACGTATGCAGATGTCTTCATCAGTAATGAAGCACCGGTTTGTGCTGCAAAGAGAATTTTGTCAGACAGTTGGCGCAAGGCTTGGGATAATAATACTATTTCAGAGCATTGAGCTGGCTATGCTAATAATCTGGGTTTGATTTGGGGCAACCATCCTAGGATACACGAGCTTCTCATGCCGAGTGATTTAACTGTTTCAGCCTGGTCACTAATAATGATAAAATATCTATTTGTGGAACTTTAGCTTAATTCTGAAAATTTTCGCTCTGAGAAAAGTATTATGTGTACCAACACTATTTACAGTAATATGAATAGGTTTGGTGTCTTGTTTAAAAAAAAAAGTCCAATCATGTGACTTACTAAGTCGTCATGTAAGACAATATTCCGTAGCTGTACTCTGGTATAGGGTAGTGGACTGCTCGCCATGGAAGTTAATTTTCAATGTATTCATCTGATCGTGATGGTAAGACCAAAAATGGAATACAAATTGGGAGGAAATGTGTTTTACACTGCATGATTATCTGTACAATCTGCAGGTGTGTTTTTACCAATTTTACCTCATTTCCCCACTGCAAATGATTAAACGGTGTTGCCTAAAGTACTTGCTTGACATGTGTTTGGCTATTTTGTGATGGCAGCCCGACTTTGCAGAGCTGGTGCAGTTCATGTCCAGTGGTCCATGCCACGTTTTGATACTGTCCCGGCCCGATGGGGCCCCTGACGTCATCCCTGCATGGAGAGAGTTTATCGGTCCCACGGACTTGGAGGTGGCGAAGGCTGAGAAACCAGATTGGTGGGGAACCCACATCACATGTTGGGGAGTCCATACCTTTAAAGGCTTGGACAGAATCTAGCAGCATTAACCGATCACATAAAAACGTTAACACCTATTGAATGCACATTTTGATTACTTTATGTAACGAAGAACTGTCTCAAGCTTGCCTTTATAACAAAGCACTGTAAAATCTAACAGTATAACTATATCACAAAAGTATTTTAAAATACTGACTACTGCAATTGTTTTTGCTGACCCAGCTTGCGGGCACAGTACGGTACGGACACCACACTGAACGCGCTGCACGGCAGCAGCAGCCAAGAGCAGGCAAGCCGCGAGCTGGCCTTCTTCTTCCCAAACCTCCGAGGTGCTTTGAGCGAGCGGGCAGAGCCTGAAGAAGGGCGACGCTCGCGGACGGAGGGGGCAGCCTCTGTAACACCGCGCGGTGGCAGCCGGCAGGCTGGAAGAGTGGAGAGGACTCTCGCGCTCATCCGCCCAGACCTGCTTCAGGAGAAGAAAGGTAACTGCGACGTAATGATCCATTCAAAACTCGGGCAATGCGAAATACAACCAGCGGTAGAGGCATCACGTTTAAAATTCGATTGTGATTAATTCGTGGGCTTTTTTTTATTATGGGAGAAGTGTTGTCATTGCGACTACATGTGATCCTTTGATTTGAGATATCTGCAGCCTGGATTTAATTTTTAAAACGTTATTCAGCTGGGACTGCACGTACTCATTCATGGTGTAATGAGTTGATGTAGGTGATTTAAATAAAATAAGTTGTGAATCTCATTGTTGATTAATCGGTACATTGTATATGGTGATTTGTATATTAATGCTGAATGTAAAAGATGAAATACATTGTTATTTTTTAGGCTGTGTAAACTTTGACACTTTGAAATGTTGGGCAACTGGTAGTATTTTGGATATATTTATTTTGTACTTATTAAAAATGTGTACACGTGTGGTAATGTAAGGATACCGTACTAAATAATGAATAATAATAAACTGATCAATGATTTTAGGAGAAAAAAATACTCCACAATGGGTCATTTGAAAGCCAATTCCTAAAATGCTGTAGTTAATTGCAAAAGGTAAGGTACAGTGATTGTATGTTTCTACATATTACCTTAGCCTCCGAAACAATGATACGCTTCAATTCTATTGTCAATGCTTGTTTACATCTCAAAGGATATATACCAGATATCAAATCAGTTAAACCAGAGCCAGCTCGACAACAACAGCACTCTTGTTTTAATACGGCCACAGATGCAATATTGGGAGCGATCAAGGAGGCTGGTTTCGACATTGCCATGCAGAAGGAGGTGATACTGACTGAGGAGCAAGCACGAGAGTTTTACCGAGAGCATGAAGGGCAGGACTACTTCAGCACACTCGTCAAGCACATGACCAGGTAATTTGGACCCTCTTTAGTCTTCTGACAACTAAATATGCACAGATTTAACATATCACACGATGCCTAGTTCAACAATTAATGAAGGCAATGCACTGTAGATAAAAGCTTTAAGGTCTGTAAATTACTTCTTGGCTGCATGATAAACCCGAGAATACATTTTTATTTGTGCCGTCAGCGGGCCAGTGCTAGCTCTGGCTCTCGCGAGGAACGATGCTGTACAGGGTTGGAGGGACATGCTGGGGCCCAAGGACTTGCAGGTGGCCAAGGAGGCAGCTCCTCAGAGGTCAGTGTCCTACACGTGGATCAAGGATGAATTAAAATACATATATTAGGGATATGCGTGTGAGAAAAAAAATCACCCCCAGTGCGTCTGATCTCATCAGATTTCACGGGTAAAGCAGGATTTAAGGCTGTATAGCGCTTGGATTAGTGATCACCACGTGTTGACATTACCGTACACATCTGCTTGATAACATCACCCACATCCCAGAATTGAGCTGGGTTCGAGCATGCTGAGGTCACACCTTCTACCCCACTCACCTTCCATCGTAGCCATATATCCCATACAAGATTTATTTTTAATTCAGAATGTCCCAGAATATTAGAATTGATCTTTTTTTTTTATATTATATGAAACTCATCCCTGGCATTATACCTTATTGATTATTCAGATTTGGTGTATGAGATCAGCAATAATAATATTGTAAGCATTGTTGAGTTTGTAACCCTCGGGTGAAAAGTGCTCTTGAAATGCAATTATTATTTTTCAAGAAACAGTGAGCTATGCATCTTTTTTATTATTATATAGCAAGTGATTGCTGGGGCGGCACGGTGGCCCAATGGGTAGCACTGTCACCTCACAGCAAGAAGTTCCCGGGTTCGAATCTCAGCTCGGGTGCCTTTCTGTGTAGAGTTTGCATGTTCTCTCCCCGTGTCCACGTGGGTTTTTGCCGGGCACTCCGGCTTCCTCCCACAGTCTAAAAAACATGCTGCTGCATAGGTTAATTGGCTTGCAGACTAAATTACCCGCAGTGCCCGGTGGACTGGCGTCCCATCTTGGGTATATCCCTGCCTTGCGCCTTGTGTCTGTCGGGATAGGCTCCGGCTCACCGCGACCCTGTACAGGACTAAGCGGTTTCTGACACTGAGCTGAGTAAGCGAATGCTGTTAATGTAGTCCCAATGCAATGTGCAATAGTAGACCCATTCATGGCATCTCTCATGCACCTTCATTCCAGCTTCCGTGCACAGTTCGCCTCAGACGCTGCTCCGATCAACCAGCTGCATGGCAGTGCGTCGCCCACCGAGGCGAAAAAGGAGTTGGATTTTTTCTTCCCCAAACAGCAAACTCTGGCTGTCATCAAGCCGGATGCACTGCCACAGCATAAGGGTAATTAATGTGCCTATGACACTCGGCAATAAGAAAATGCACCATAACATTAACGTCCTTTGGAAAGTGTGCATTTTCATTTAAAAGACATATGAAGGTCAAAGTTATAATTTAAACACCGTTGGAAAGTCAACGTGACAAATTATACACCTTTGAGAAAGGTGACAACTTCTTGAAAAGCTAACCATGACTCCCCATTCACCATCTTTTATTTTATGGTATTACAATAATGGAGTCGGGCGGCACTGTGGGCCAGTGGGTAGCGCAGTCGCCTCACAGTAAGAAGGTCCCGGGTTCGGCTTGGGTGCCTTTCTGTGTGGAGTTTACATGTTCGCCCCGTGTCGCGTGGGTTTTCGCCGGGCACTCCGGTTCCCTCCCACAGTCCAAAAAACATACTGCTATGTAGGTTAATTGGCTTGCAGACTAAATTGCACGCAGTGTCCGGTGCTGGACTGGCGTCCCATCGTGGGTATACACCTGCCTTGCACCCTGTGGCTTCCGGGATAGGCTCCGGCTCACCCTGTACAGTATTAAGCGGTTGTTACAATGAGATGAGAATAATGCAGTCACCATTTGCAGTCCGTAAATGTGCAGTCGTATTTTGCCTGAAGTTTGTTACATTTTTGCGCTCATTTTACAGTCAGTGACCGTGTCAAATTGTGTTAACATGTCAGCTTGCACAGCATGCATGTCATATTTGCATTCAGTGGACGAATGCCCATCCACGGAACTGCCGTCATTGACAACGCACGCTCTTTGACCTGACACAGAGGAGATCATGAGCACGATACGCGATGCTGGCTTTACTGTGTCCATGATGCGCGAGGTGGAGCTGTCGAAAGAGCTGGCCAGCGATTTTTACCATGAGCACCAAGACAAGGCTTTCTTTCCACAGCTCGTTGACTTCATGTCACGGTAAGGAGGTCTTTTCGTTAGTGGAACTGCAGGTGATCAATGAGATTTCACATTTGCATGTGTTAAAATATATTTCAAATAGACATTAAAGGAAGTTTTGACCAAAAAGGTAATGGCTGCGGGGCGGCGCGGTGGCACAGTGGTTAGCGCTGACGCCTCACAGCAAGGTCCCGGGTTCGAGTCTCTCGGCTCCGGTGCCTTTCTGTGTGGAGTTTGCATGCTCTCCCCGTGTCCGCGTGGGTTTTCGCCGGGTACTCCGGTTTCCTCCCACAGTCCAAAAGCATGCTCCTGGATAGGTTGATTGGCTCGCAGACTAAAATTGTCCCGCGATGGACCGGCATCCCGTCGTCGGGTGTATTCCTGCCTTACACCCTGTGTTTCCGGGATAGGCTCTGGCTCACCGTGACCCTATATAGGATTAAGCGGTTTCAGATAATGAGACTATTTGTCACTGTAGTGGCATAATTAGTGCATGCATGACCATATTGTTAAACGTGTTATTTTCATATGACCAAAGATTCACTTGAACAGCTTTGAACACAGCCTTGGTGAGCATCTACAATATCTATTTGGCTTGAATTTCCTTTAACTCGCTTGCTCTTATCGCACGATATAATATAAATTGGTTTAATGCAACGTTTACATTAACAGTTTAATCAGTTGAAATAATTCATTTAATCACCCTTCTCGTGAAAAAAGTTTTTGACAGGTCAGCATGCTTTGGTCAGTGAAATTGACACACTGTCACGCGCGGCTTCAAAACAGGGGGCCCTCTCTGATGCTGGTGCTCAACCGCGAGGACGCCGTGGAGGAATGGAGGCGACTTATGGGCCCTGTCGACCCGGAGGTGGCCCGCAAGACATCGCCCGAATCTCTGCGTGCACGCTTTGCTCACAGCGTGCTCGAGAACGCACTCCATGGCGCATCTGACCTGCCCCACGCCCAAAAGAACATCCGCTTACTCTTCGGTGACATCAGCTTCTCCCCAGACGGTACTGTGCTAGGTGAGGATAGTGTTTCGTTAATTCCTCTATTGAAATGTATCTTTACAATGACGGTGCACTGCATTGAATCATGTAAATAGGAATCTATCCCTTTCAGTCAATATACGTCAATTATATGTTCTATTACTTGGGGTGTAGTTACATTACTAATAAGATCCTAGTGTTTGCTTTGAATCCGGCTGCTCAAAATCAAAATACTAATTAAAATGTGTACATGCATATAGCTTTGAAATAATTTGGCAACAAACTCATTATTTAAGCGTTTTCTGCAGAGCGTTCAAATTGATAGGTTTTAGCCATACTTTTCTTCTGCTTTATGGTTCATCAATGTACGATCCACAAAAGTTGTATACCAAGTTGATGGATTACATGGCACGGCAGTGATTTCAAGTGTCATGCAAAGCAACATAGCGTGACATTAATAAAAACTAAAAATATACATATATTCGTAACCATTTGTACCTATGTTGTGTAGGACACACAACATTGGTACATGTCCCCATGGCAGATTTGATTTTTGAACAGTTCATTTGAAATTTGAGACAAAGGTGCTTAATAAATTAAAATAAGCCAGAAATAAGGCTGCCTAATGCAATTTATGGAATTTCCACCTCCGTAATCCTACCAGTGAATCCAGCATCCTATCAAAATTAAATAATTGCTGCAAAAATTGCGTATCGTTAAATGCATGCATGTCTGCTGTTGTAGGAATGGAACCGGATCTGGATCGAGTGGAGCCACCAGAAAATCGGGAAGACCCAGAGAACAGCTCAGCGACGCAAGATGGAGAAGGAGCCATTGAGCTGGATGCAGTAGACAGACGCAGAGATGACAAAGCAGAGGACACAGCACAGGAGAGAGCAGGTGAACAAGGAGAAAATGACATTGATGGAGAAAAGGAAAAGGAGGCAGCTGTAGATAAAGATGGAGAGAAGAAAAGGTCCATTTCAAGGAATAGCAATGAGAGCATTCAGCGTGGAGATGGCAGAGGGGAGTTAGAAAGACTGGGTGCAGGTGATATAAAAGATGAAGATACGGGTGATTTAGAGGCAAGAGTGGATGGAGTTGGTGACAAAGACAAGACTGAAGAGGAGCCAAAACCACACACAGGTCTCGAAACCACTTAAAATATCTTTACTTACTTGCATAATTTCTTTAAATATCTGGATGTTATTCCATTTATCTGTGAACATAAAAAAACCTAACAAAGCCCTGTTATAGTATGGCATAAGAGTAGCCGCAACGCTGCAACAATTTAATTTACATATCTTGTATTGCAAATAAATATTCTGAGACGAAATGGCAACCTTTGAAGGATGTGTGCCAAAATACCAAGTGTTAAAGCCATCCTTGTTACCAAGCATGCGATGGGTGGGACATTGGCACAAATCCACAAGCATTCCACTGCGGAGCGCCTGAAGACGCGATAGGGCAGTTTAAATGATTTGCTCATGTTACATCATATTCGCCTTATCTGCTTAACAGTCATCTTAAAGCTACCAGTATTTGAGCAAATGGGAGAACCTAACTTGTCACTTGCAGTGAAGTTTAATTAAGCAAAGCTTTGACACCATATTGAGCAGAAATACAGTCCAAAGCATGAATGGTACTAAAATAAATTTAAAGTAAGCAGAAATGTTTTGTCTGGTCTTGAAACATTGATGTCACAGCTGACCACACCAGTTAGTGTAGTTGCAGACAACTGGGGCTACAACTTAAACTATACTCTGCAGTTCCAAGCTGAAAGGATTTCACTCACGTTCATACTAGTTTATCTTCAGTACTTGTATATCCCATTGAATACAAATTTGTCCAGCAATGCTGGATAATAAGTCTGCCTCCTCACTTCTGCAAAAATGGAACACGCCGAATGAAAATCCAATATTTTTAGGCTCCCATGGGGATTTTTGGTGTATTTTATTCGGTATATAGACTGGGTTTTACAATAACCTAGGATGAGGGCTGATTGTGTACAATGTTTGTTCATCAGATTGTGTACAATGAAACCTCCTGGTATTGTCGATGCAGAGTCACCCAGAGGCAAAGGGAACATGCCGGAGACATCCTAGGGCATACCACATGAAGAACTAAAAGCACAGGTAAGGATTAAGTGTTTCAGCTAACAAAGGTATTAGAAAGTGTAATCTCTAATAAAAAAAATACATGTTTCCTTCTTTTAATTAACAATGAGCCTGTTTTTTTCTCTTCAGAAAATGGGGACAGGTGGCATGGCTTCACAAGGATTACTTATTTTGAAGTAGTTGTTTTAAGATCTTGAACATGAGCCCATATTGACAATGTCATCCTGTCATAACTACCTTGTTAACTGATAATGCACACATAGCTACCCCATTTTATAGACTGCTTTTGAAACCATCAGAATTTCTAAGTGAATTGCATAATTGCTAACTTAATTAAAGTTGCTGTTGCTATTCATTGCTTCTTTGTTGTAATCACTATGTACAAGCAGCACTGAGACAAAACTGTCATTAATCCATGCCTTATAATAATGGACAAAATGCACACTTGCTTTATGCAACATGCAAGCATAGCTTCCCCGGTAGACAATAAAACAGTGATACTAAAGTCTACACACCATGTTACCAGATGTTTATTATGACTTCAGTTTATCAATAGAAAACAAACCATCTTCAGACGGAACCTTTAAAGTACTGATGTAATTACAGTACTTTAATAATTTTGGCTAAAGTCGAAACCACAAACTTAACATCACATGCCATCACAAAGTTAACAATGAATTTTAAGTGACATTTAAAACCGGAAAAGGTCACCACTTAAGACCTATTCATTTGAATGTTAACAGTTAGCCATGGCCTTCAGTACAACTGATGCAATCATGCAATTGCCTAAGGCTTTATACTCATGACATTCTTAACTACGATGCAAGATATGCACTTTATAAAGTCTCTCAGGGTGGTGTAAATTTTATGCATCAATTCATAAGTCTTTGCAAAATTGGTGAAGGCATCCAAAATATTTAGTCAAGTTAGTGTACGACCTTTGATATCAGGAATTTAATAGGTCGCACACACTTTCTTCTCAACAGAACCTTAAACAAAACTGATTTTAGACTGCAATCGCACATTTATCCTGACAGCCTTTAAATTCTCCTGCTTGATGACATATTGAAATGCTAATTAAATGGAAACATTGTGTTTACGAGTTAACCTGCAAGAAGGAACCCGTTTTATTATCAGGGCTGATCACAGTAGTGGCGACAACGTGAGCACTGGTCCTACTTCCAGAGCTTCTTAATGGACATGTTCTTTTCGCTGTCCTTCTGCATGACCTGCAATACAAGACACTTGCATTGAAGCGGCGCTCGTAATAGTTTGAATGTAAACACGACCACATGTCTGAGCTTTTTTTTTAACTATGGAAATACTGCTTCTATACATACAAAAAAGGCACAAATAGAAAATATTCATCCAGTGCATTTATATTAAACGGTTACGGTCCATTTGAAAATTTATTTTGGTTCAGTATGTGAACTTTAAAATGCAGACGTTGAGCTGAAGTGTTATGGTGAGAACTAAACAGGCTTGTATCCCTCATGAATCACGTGGTGAGTCGGTGTATAATTAGGTGAAGGCAGGACACCACAGCAGCAAGACATAACACTTTACCTTGGCAACCGCCATCTCAAAGTCCTCCTGTGTCACGTGCACGCGGCGCTCCCTCAGTGCGTACATCCCCGCTTCCGTGCACACACCCTTGAAGTGAAGGCATGTAGAAACATAAAAAAAACATCCTTATTCAAGGTTTGAATTCCACCATGTAGTGACAATGTTGCAGGGTACTGCCAATGCCTTTAGCTCTGATTTGGATTTGACACTGACAAACGTGTGTAAAAAAAATAAAACAATGGATTTAAAAAAACAAGTTCTACTGTATCAAGGTAGAGGATATGGAATTTGGAGGTAATAATAATTGCATTTCTAAAGCGCCTTCACCCGAGGGTCACAAAGTGCTGCACGGAGTTGTGAAGAGAATGGCATGTAACCGACATAAGAATGGCAAATCAGCAATAACTTTTTGGGGTTTTTTTTGTTACAAATCCAAGCTGTGGAGAGAACGGCATGCCAACAACATTAGGACAGTTCAACTGAAAGCCAAATAGTAGCAATAAATTCTAAGATATAAAAATAAGTGATGAATTTAAAAAAAAATCTTCAACAAGGTACACTGGGAAAACGATTTATGGAAGGTTACAAGGCAAAAGGGAGATAATGCTGTAATACAAGGCTTAGGCGACAGCACCTTCTCAAAAGAAAACAAAGATCTTTGGCCTAGACCTGAGGAAGGCAGTTGATATTCCCAACCTACAATTGTATATATGTTCACTTGTGATTTTACTGCTGCAGCTCAGAACATGTGCACTGCAATAGGACAATAAGAGATTTAAAATATAGGTGCAGGAATCCATGGAGGACCTTGGGAGGCTATAAAGTCACTCCTGTAGTTGAACCAGAATTGGATAGGGAATCATTAGAAAGATCCGACGATTTTGGTTAAGTGGTCTCATTAATGGGTGCACGTGTATTCAAGTGGAGCAATTACCTTGACCTCAGCACCAGAAGCTCCAGGCATGAGCTCGGCGATCTTGCGCAGGTTGATGCCACGAGTCAGGTTCATTTTGCGGGAGTGAATCTTGAGGATGTCAAGACGGGCCTGGTGGAGCCAACATAGAATACGGCCATTCATACACATTAGTCTAGTGGTATCCCACACTCAGGGCGGATGCCTTTAATTATTTTACAGTAGAACTTTTCAAATCCACATATGGCTGTAAACTTCCAAAAAGTAACATAAAAATGTGGCTGCTGTTGCCAAAGGCAGACAATCAACACAGGATACCCATGGGAATAGGTTTAATGTTGTCTACTGTATGTTTTGGCAATGGTAATTTTGCAACATTTCAGTTATGCACAATACTTTTCTATTAAGTGTTTTAGTAACGTATTCAAAAATGTATAAATTCAATAACTTACTTCTGCAGCACATCTGAACTTCATTCACAATATTTTATTCATGGAAATATCCAAGTTCTAAAACTTTGAGCATAATACTGAAAAAAGGCTTCCCAAAATCCTTTTTTTAGACATCCTCAACCAAGCACTCTCAACATTACTTTCCCACGTGGCATCTAACAAGACTCGATATACAGTGTTAGTAAATAAAAGTTTAAATGAATAAAAAAAATCACAGTACATTTAACAGATAATACACCTTTTTTAAACATTGTTCTGTTACCTCCTCATTAGGCGGCGGGAACTCAATCTTGCGATCTATGCGTCCGGGCCGTAGCAGCGCCGGATCGAGGATATCAATCCTGTTCGTCGCCATGATTACCTTGGGGGAAAGAGAAGGCATTTCTGAAAGACGTTTCCAGCCTTCATTTTTTTTACTGCACAATCGACCGCTGTTAAGAGTTTATTGGCAAGCACTCGCGAAGTTCACTTACTCGAGTCATTAAAAATGCAATGCTTTTTAAAAGACTGGGGATTAGCGCATGTTACACGAGTGTCAACACAAGCTGATTAGCTGCTGATGACATGCAAGGGTTGTTTCTTTAAAAAAAATCACCTAAAATAAAACATGCTGCTGTCCATATTAACATGCTTTATTCAATATATTAATAGCATCCCTGTTCAGGACCTGTTAACGATTTTTAATTATGGCAAAAGACAAATGCCATCATTAAATTGCTTTAGCATTTTCAGTGCTAAGCTACTTAACGTTTTTTCATTTTTCCTACATGCTCATTATCAATATTTAAGATAGAACTATCAAAACCACTACATTTAAAATAACAGCGAATTGGGGGAAACGAACAAATGTATTGTAAAACCCAATTCTCAGATCCAATGGTCACTGCTAAAACCGCTTCTAAGACACACCTTGATGTTCTTGGTGGCCTCGAAACCATCCAGCTGGTTCAGCAGCTCAAGCATGGTGCGCTGCACCTCACTGTCACCACCAGAGCCGCCCTCCAAACGGGAAGAGCCGATGGAGTCAATCTCATCCATGAAGATGATTGAGGGTGCATGCTCACGTGCCATCACAAACAGCTCACGTACCATGCGGGACCCTGGCCAATTGTCCAGGCACACAAGGACAGTACAAATGACACAGGGGAAGAATAAGGCACATGGGAATATAGCACAACAGGCACTTGCACAAAGAACACTATGGAAAATAGACCACAGTAATGAAGAATGATGTACAGCAGAGGATGTTTAATCCAAAGATGAGACAAACATTCAGCACAGAAATGTTCAGCCATACTAACCAAGTAGCATTAGACTGCACTTATAATTAAGACAAATATAGAACACAACACGATGATACTGAACTGCATACTCAGCAAAGTCGTGATTTTTTGCAAAGGGCACCAAATATCCATTCTACCACACTATGCAACCACTATCCACAGATGCACACACACACACACACCTGAACCTATAGGTATACAGAAGTGAGATTTTTTTTGCATCACATTAGTGTCCTCCCACACAAGATGGTCAAGCAGCATTCCTCTACCTTCTCCAATGAACTTCTGCACGAGTTCCGAGCCCGACACACGGATGAAGGTGCACTCGGTGTGGTGCGCCACGGCACGCGCCAGCAGTGTCTTGCCTGTGCCTGGAGGCCCATACAGCAGCACGCCCTGTGCAAATGTACAAAAGCATGTGATTTATTGTCCAGGACTTTCATCATCGCTTAACCCTGTACAGGGTCGCAGGGGGCTGGAGATTATACTGACAAGACAGTGTGTGCAAGGCGGGCTACACCAAGGATGTGACGCCAGTACATCATAGGGCACACTTTTGTGGGGCAATTTACTCAGCAGGCCAATTAACCTAAGCAGCAGCATTGCTTTAGATGATGGGAGGAAAACTAAGTACCCGACGAAAACCCGTGGGGAGAACACGCAAACTCCACACAGGACCTTGTGTTCAGAAATATGTTAAAACAAAATATCATGTTACAGTTTCTTATCCGGATATCAGCAGCCACTCACAAAAAAACCAAGCAGGCGATAGTGGGTCTCACCTTAGGCTGTGCGATGCCCAGTGCCTCGAAGAGCTCTGGGTGCTTAACAGGCAACTCAATCACCTCCTTGATCTCCTTGATCTGCTTGTCGAGACCGCCAATCATCTCGTAAGTCGAATCAGGCACCTTCTCTACCATCATGAGTGATACAAGTGGGTCCACCTTGTTGGGCAGGATCTTGTGGAGTGTGTAGCTGTCATTGCGCAGTGCCACGCGACAGTTTGGAGTCACCTAAACACACGAGAATCCCAAAGAACTTGATCATGTGGGTTTAAAGGACTCAACTATTGTTCCAGTTGGTGGCAAACGTGCGTGGCTTAATGATGTGGAGAGTAATAGCTTTTGCAATATACCCCAAAACAACACAGGATAAAACATTTCATATAAGACTTGCAACAATGATGCGTCATTATATTCATTACTTACATCATTTATGTCTATGTTCTTGTCAATGTCCACAACAAACTTGCCTTCTGGATGGACCTGATGGGGATTGTGATACAAATATAATAAACAGACACGTACACTTTGAATAACCAGAAAAGAAGAATGCATTTTAAAAACATAAAACTATTCAACCGTACTATTTAAAACCATGCCCAACTGATGACAGTATACCATTACCTTAACAAGAACTTTCTTCTTGTCCATGGGTTTCACCACCTCTCCAACATACGAGCCCTGCTCTTGAAGCAGTTGCAGTTCCTCACGCAACATGCGCACTGGCGTATAGGGCAGGGAGAATTGAGTGGGAAGGTGGTCAATACACAAGGGCAATTGCAATAAGAGATACGGACTAGCTCAAAGACAGTAGATGTCTTTTTACCAGTTATACAATTGTTAATCTTCTACATAGGCTTATAGTGCACCAATTGCAATCTATAGCATACAGCAGATACACAATTTGTATTGTGGTGCTAAAATAAACACTACACGACTTCAAACATTGTGAATGTGACAAATCAAGTAAGCTATATGCAAACACTTGAGAACCAGATATTACCCTAAACGACATACAAGCACACAATACTTGCTCAATTTCAAGCTTGCATAGGTTCCATGAACCTACCTTTTGCGTTGAGTTCATTTCGCTGAGCTTGAAGTCGTCTCAGATTTTGGCTCTTTTCGTTAACAACCAGCTGTAGATAAAGACGGTGAAAATGACCAAGCAACACTTGCAATAAAGGCATACGGATTTTAAAGACTTTTCAGATGTACGTGACATTTTACAAGCAAATATCAACTTTCAAGCTTTACCTGAAGCTCCTCAATCTTGGTTTGGTAATACTGACGAAGGCCATCACCCCCTTTGACATCATCAGTTTCCATCTGAAGAAAAAAAACCCATCGAGTCAGTAAGAGCGCCTCTTGGCTGGTTTAAATCTTGCTTAATGTGCAACTGGCATGTGGTGTCGTTAGTACACCACAATGGCTACTATAAAACATAGCAAAGACAGTCTATTTACATATGTGGTTATATTTCAAATGTTAACATTCAATCTCCCAGCTCCAATTGAAGGCTGGGTAATACTGTACTCGTCTCTGAACGCAGCCCAAAGCCAGTGGTGGTAATTCTATTTCCCTCAAACGTGTAATCATTCTGAATTAAAAGAACGATGGTCCTGGGTGGGTACAGATTAAACTACACCACTAACGTAGTTAAATCAAAGTCTTGCTCTGTTCACACCAGCAATAAGGTAGCATTCACCACGTCACAGATTTCCTTAGTGAATAAATGAAGCTGTATGAAGCAGGCATCTCAAAACCAGACACTAATTTGAGATATTCCGCCTTCAATCAATATCCAAATTTAGTCAACTTTAGAGTGGTTAATGTCAGATTGAAATGTATCCCTGTTGAAACCAGCAATGGAGTGGTGCATATCACTCACTGTTCAGCTCTCCTGGGGAAACTGAGTAAAATCAGCTGCAAGGAAACATGACCTCAATGCCATCACACTGGCAGTGAAATATACGTAAAGTCATTTAAATTACAATGACACCCCATGCCAGAGTTTACGTTGACCTGTTACGCGGATGATCAGACAAGACCAATGGTGCAGTTTTCAGCACAATCTAATGATTCGAGTTACCAGAGTTCTGATTCATGGCTAGTGATGTCTGTGAACCGGTACTGGGCACCCCACCTTCAACAACACGGTTTAACCATCGTGGTAAAGTATGGTTAAACAACCCCCACGACCCACCCGACGAGCGGAGGCTAATATCCAGCTGATTAATAAAGAGCTATTCAACTACATTAGGGCAATAACCCCCACACACACACACATTGAGACAGACGTCGAGGTTAAACTAAGGTAGTGGAATAAGAGTCATGTGCCCCTCGCCAGCAATTATGGTTGAACCTTAAAAAAGTAAACATATCGGTGATATAAACATACCAAGGACTGTACGCATATGGTGGAAAAGTTGCCTTTGAATGACTTGGTCCGTGAAAACTTGAGACAGCCACAACGGCTGCCTCCTCGAAAAAGCGAACGATTGTGCGATAAACAGGACAGGTGGCAAACCCAGCCACCTGCCAGCTTATGCTGGCAGCAAGGAGCCAGCGACGGTGGTGATGCTGGGAGCCAATTCCACGTTCACACAATGGGGCCCAGTCCCGCCACCGGGCGACCGTTCAAACGAAACCACAACCCGCGTTCCACTTTAAAAAAAAAACGGGACACGTTCAGCATGCAACCGAACAGTTTAGCACGACACTCGTCTCGAAAGCTACGCGGTTACGATGGCAGCAGCAGCAGCAGCAACATCATCATCATCCCTCGGCCGAGGGAGGCCCTGCGCGGTCCCCACAGAGCCATGACTCTGCACGTTGCGAGACAGGGCCTAAGCCACCGCGCGTTTGAACGCAGCAGCAACAACAAAAACCACGCCGTTACAAGAGACAATTAACTCGTCGGCGACAACCGCTCGCGTGTGGCGGCTACACGCGTTGTGTAATTGTGTATATATAACAACAACAAAGCCAACATTACGCTCACCTGGTCCCCGGCAGCCATCATCACCATCGCCGCGGCCGCCGGCATGACTGGGAAGTGACGTGGGGGCGAGCAGACCGTGCCTCTAATTTAAATGTTTTATTACTTTACGCTTATATTTGTCGTACGCACACGGAGGTTAATACACACAAAAAAGAGAGAGAGAGATTCTTAAACTTGTCGCGCGAGTTTAATCGTTAGCGAAGCGTGCGGTAAAGTCTAGCGGACTCCGCGCGTCGTGTAGTTTATACGGTGTCTCTAACGGAATCGATTGCGGAACACGTAACCAGTTTTGGGAATCGATTAGTTTAGGGTAACGTTAACTGAACGCAGTGTTCGGAATCGATTGGGGAATTATGATTCCCGGAATCGTATAATTCTACACATTTGCGGAGTTAACTTCACTCTTCTGGGCCTTGCGGCGCGCAGAAGCCACGCTACGTCTTTTGCTCGTTCACCGCTTTTAATCCCACGCAGGGTAATCGTTGATTTCACTTCAGAGTTGGTGTAAGGCAGCGCCGTGCATTGACGGTCAATTTCATTGGTTTCGTTGTGCGAGGAAAACGGAGGACCCCGAGGAAACGCCACGCACGATCGGGGGAGAACGCGACGGCTGTGCAGAGAAAGAAGAAGGTAATGGAACGGCCCCGGGTGGAGGACATTTGTTACCGAGATGTTACCAGACGTTACCACTGCTCAAAATATTAACGCGTACAACGCTGCACGCACCCGACTATTGTTAAACAACGAGCCACGAAGTCTACGTCCATAGCTTAAATGAGTTAAGGCTCGGGTGCCTTCCTGTTGTGGAGTTTGCATGTTCTCCCCTTGTCCAAGTGAGCTTTCTCCGGGTACTCCCGATCAGCTGCAACAGTCCAAAGACAAGCTGTTGACACTCACCCATCACCCTATTTAGTGCTTTACTCTCACAGCTCATTACCATGCTGCTTCTACAGCAGCATGGTAATTGCCCCCTGGTTGCCTTGCGATGGACTGGCGTCCCGTCGTGGTTATAAACCCTACCTTACGCCCTATGTCGGTGTACCGAATTGCATTGTATCACCA
>JAZEWT010000023.1:7179408-7196506 GCA_036362905.1 Mordacia mordax | reverse complement strand
GGGGGGGGGGAAACAGAGCCTATCCCGGCAGACACAGGGCGCAAGCAGGGGCTATGCCCAGGGTCTTGCGGCAGTAGGAGGAATTTACTGGGTAGGCCAATTAGCAGCGCGGCTTTAGACGGTGGGAGGAAACCGGAGTACCGGGCAAAAACCTCACAAAGGGGAGAGAGAAACTCGCAAACTCCGCACAGAAAGATACCCGAGCAGGGAATCGAACCCGGGTCCTTGCTGTGAGGCAGCAGCGCTACTCACTCTGAGCCACCACGACTTGCATTGTGCTGGATTACACGAGATGTAAATGTCCGATGATGTGTGTGTGTGTGAGCACACATACACAATGACAGCTTGACATGCATGTTTTATTAACCACCCGTAAGCGTCACATCACAACTTGCGTTACTACATATGCCCAGACGTCATTTGCATAGATAAATCACTTTACAAAGAAAATGCAAAAAAAAAAGCTTTTCATTATTTGTTCAGTTATCTTCTGCTTTACAATTATAAAAGGCACAGTTTTTATACAAACACTGTTTCCAAAATCTGCATGTGCTATTCTAAAATTGTACTCCTGTACATGGATAATGCAGTGCCGTATTTAAAATTTAGCAATTCCGTTTTACCTTTTGACAATGCAAGTTTTACAACAGTCCTAAAATTGGGCTCCGCTTACACGGTACAATATTTCAAATAGCAAAAAAAGCACACTCGAAAATCCGGTCTATTTAGCGAGTCTCAAACATACTGAACACAAGTTACTAAAAGCATTACATCGCCAACTTTTGTGCACACTCGCTGCCTCATCAAATTCACTTCATATAAATCCACCACAGATTTAAAACGTTATCAAATCGTGTAGTTAATACGTTAGTGAAAAGTACAACACTTTCAATTTACGAATGCACCATTTTCCAAATTCAGTGTAAATTGCTGTATAAAATTCAATGTCGGACTTGATAAACAGCTCGCAGGCCAGCCAGTCAGGAGAGGATAAGGACACAAAAAAAGAAAGCAAACTACTTTGTGCTGCTTTAACTCCTGGGTACTTACACATAAAGTGTTAACCCATATATTCAAAACCTTAATTGCAGTGCGTATTCAAGTACTGTACTGTTTTAATAAACTTGACATATCGTTAATTTATTGTACAGATGTGTTGATTTACACACTACATATAAACTATCGTTCCTTATTATTAAGTGCTTGACTTTGTACAAGGCAGTTTATGTGGCAAAGAAAGCCTTGTGAGGCTTTACATAAGCTGACAAGGTCAAATTCCAATGCTCCCAGGTGGAACCAAATTATACTTTTTCCATGGTGAATTTCAAATATTTGTTCTAAAAACCACACAATCTGTGTAGTGAGAAAGAATGTATATAGTAGTACTTTGCAGCACTTTGTGACCCTAGGGTGAAAGGTGCTTTAGAAATCCAAATATTACTTTCATCTTTGATATGAATTTGATAAGATTGGCCAGATCTTGGAGGTTTACCTTCTGAAACTGTCCGCAAGACAGCCACTGCCCCCACCATTCAGTGCATTTTAAAAATCAGGTTCACACCACAATACATTCTAAAAGTCACAGGCCAACCATATTCTCGTGCTCATAAGGCCATCATATCAGGCACAGTAGATTTAAAAAATCCGTTTCTTGGTAATGCCTTCTTAACCCAGCTTCCTTGTGTGTAGCTGATAACTATGGTTGATGACAGCTGGGTTAACACTCAAATCTGTTTACAAACCGTGGTTTAACACCCAACTCTCCCTGTGACACTGTACACAAAGCAAATACAATCAAAAAAACATCAAACATTCAAACTGAAAATACAGCATTGGAGACACATCTGGACATAATGGGACCATTTTGTTTTTCACCAGGATACTGTTTCAGTAAGTTAGTGGATATTGCACAGTAATCCATGGGCGAAAATAAGTGTCACATGACATAAAGAGTAGACAGGATAAAAAAGTGCTCATCCCATTTCCCCATGAAAAAAAACAGACCCACTTTATGGCTTATAAATCAATGTTCTGCAAGTGCGTAAAGAATGATCCTTGCAGAAATTAGGTGAAGCAGCCTATTGTTTTAAATGATTAATCCTGGTGTTTTAACAAAGCCACACAATTACCTGTGTAGTTCCTCAAAATGTATTTACAAACATACCAATGTACTGTATGTGTGCTCATGTGTGCATGCCAATACACAATGCGAGTACACATTATTTAACACAAAAAAACTACAACACAGTATTTGCGATATAAATGGCATGGGTTCAACTCAATATTTTATTTCAGGACCAAAAAATACTGTAGTGCTCGCAACACCACAGTTAAAATGCTCAAATAAAATACACTGATTCCCATATGGATAATAATTCTCCAGAGCAGCCATCCATCGCAGTTATACAACAAAAATCACCACAGCTCTATAGGCATCAACATTTTTTTTATGTGACAGTGAGACCTAGGTGCACATTTAGGATCCAATGTATGAACAGTCATATCCAGGCAAGGAAACGACTTCATCTCTCTTGGGTCCTCACGTCAGTAGGCAGACTTTCACGAGAGGCCTGCTGCCTGTCGGAGCTCCTGCTGTCTCCACAATGGCAGAGCAGCAAACTCTGACTGTGGCATTCCAGCGCATACCTGCCAAGTGCACGGGGGCACAAAACAAATGAATGGTAAAAAAATGTCTTCAGGGCATCAATAAGACTGTATTGTGAGCAAATGCCGAAGCGTCTGTCAAACCCGAGTCACCTCGAGCCACAATAGTGGAGGTATTCAAGTGTAGAAATCATCAGGTTGGTGTAATGTGTAAGGGTTGAAATTTAGAGATTAGTAATTGTGAGAAAGGTACATCATGGTGGATCACAAAACTTTCGGGTAAGAAGAAGCTGGTTTCAATTATGACAAACTTAGGTCCGCAGTTGCAAGAAAACTGTTCAGTTATATTAATATCCCCATTCACAATCAGAACATTTTCAAATGGATCTTGCGTTAAAATGCCTGAGTAATTTTGTTCAAATGTTTGCATGTAGGAGGAAACTAAAGTAGCTAAAGGCAAACCACACATATAAGAAGACAACGCTTGAAAGCCTGCATAAATGGGTTCACAGCCACTTGCTGTACTGCCATATATTAGCAATCTCTCAGCCCAGCAGATTTGAGAGCATAATAACTTTGTGGTATCCACTGACAATTGCCTCCAATGCGCCGTAGCATAGAATAGGGATACCTTCAAAAAAGGATTATTTATCCAAGGACAGCAAATGCACAGAATCTCTGTCTGCTTTAAAATGCCGTGTGTGAGTTTCTCTACCGCACGCAGGTGTGATCTCCCACCTCTGTGTCGTGCTTGTAGGGTTGCGTGGCAGGTTGGGTCTCAGCCCCCACAGGTAAGGGCCGGCCCTCTGTGCCGGGACAGCTCAGAGCCTCCAGCACATCCTGTACCAGTGTGATCTGGCTGCTTGCCTCCACGTTCTATGACCATGCATGGGAAAAGCAACGCAATACAGACAACAAGAGACGTTTGTTAAGATTATTTTTTGCTACTAGTGACATTCAAATCACGGAAATGTATGAGAATGCATTGATACAATTGTACAGGGAATTGTTATCGGCTTATCGATTGTGAAATAACAACCCTACAATAAGCCAATAAGTCTGTAAATACATAGTGAAATATTTTTGGATTAGGTCATGTAAGTAAAAGCATAGTAAACCCAATTCCACCCAACATAGCCAATGAGTCAGTTGTCACGTGAACAGAACCTGCCAATATAATAATACTTGCACTTATAAAGCGCTTTTCACTCGAGGTTCACAAAGCACTGCACAGAGCTATCGAGAGAACGGCATGTCAGTAACACCGAAATATGAACGGCAATCAACAACAACAACAACAACGGCTTTTTGTTTCCAAATCTGAGCTGTGGAAAGAACGGCATGTCAACAACAACAACAACATCAGAGCAGTTCAACTGAAAGTCAGAATAATTTATTACTACTTCAGCACACTGGAACAACCCACAACATATAAAATCAGTCTGCACATGTTGAGAAACTCATCTGCCAGAAAATTAAATTGATGTGCAAACAGACTGATCCATTGCAAAAACCACTGGAATGGTCCTCCCATCATCCCTTGCGTGTCACTTGACAACACCATATTGCAAGTATAAACAAAACTATACAATTTATCAGGTAAAGCTCACTAAGCTACCATCTCTTTTTGAGAGGTGACCTTGCTACATATCATGATAGCTCATGTGAGTGGCTTATATTATATACGGGAATTTATAGTAGCAGCCAAATAATCCAAAAGCATGTTTCTAAAAGTGGACTGCCTGCAAAAAATCCACAAAGTAAAAATCTACACGACCGCCAAGGGGGAAAATATGTAAATTAAAAAAATACAGGCTCAGGATCAAGCCCACACAACGACTGCAGACCATGCAAGAACATAATGTCTCAGCGCTGTGGCACCCTATGCTTTTAGACAAACCAAAAAGAGTAAAACCTCTGGCCATATTCGTTTATACAACAGCAGCAAAAGAAAACACAATTATATTGGGATTTCTCCCTCGCTCAGAATCATCATTCTGAGCAGAGATTTGTGGAAGACCATTGTCACCAACGTCCTGTAGGATATGGTACCGAAAAGAAGAAGAAGAAGACTCATCAGTGCACTACAGCTATTATTGCCTATTGCTGCCACACAGGTGAGCAAAGCATGGGTGAATCGGTGCGGCACTGGGTTGAGAGTGGCGCACGCCTTGCCTTCTCGCTCATTTCAGCGACATCCTGCCGATGCTCCCAGGAAGGAAAGACATTGGTGAAGGTGAGCGGCTCCAGTCCAGCGTGGATCAGGTATGCCTTTGGCGGGTTGCTTGGGGACTTCTCTACACTCACACATACACACACACACCTCATCTCATTATCTGAAACCGCTTAATCCTATATAGGGTCACGGTGAAGCCGGAGCCTATCCCGGAAACATAGGGCGTAAGGCAGGAATACACCCGACGACGGGACGCCGGTCCATCGCCGGGCATTGCGGGACAATTTTAGTCTGCGAGCCAATCAACCTATCCAGGAGCATGCTTTTGGACTGTGGGAGGAAACTGGAGTACCCGGCGAAAACCCACGCGGACACGGGGAGAGCATGCAAACTCCACGCAGAAAGGCACCGGAGCCGAGAGACTCGAACCCGGGACCTTCTTGCTGTGAGGCGTCAGCGCTAACCACTGCGCCACCGCGCCGCCCACACACACACACGTACACTCAATTTGGGATGACACGTAGCAATATTTACACCCTGCCGACAAAACTTGGCAAAAGAGTTCGTTCATAATCGTCTGAACAGGTTGATACAAATTAGACGCAGTAATGGAATCGCCATTTTAGTCAGTGTTGTTTTTGTTCAAATCATTTTAAATTACTCCTGAAATCGCATTCTGGACTGTCCTGGGTGAAATGAAGCACTGTGTGTTATATATCACGCTATCAGTTACTCGCTTTGGAACTGTCATCTTCTCTTTTCCAGGATTCTTATAATCATAAATTGTTATGTGCTGTACTGCCATTCGTGTGTTCTTTTACTGGATTTCAAACGCCGTACTATCACTTCATCTCTGTTCCCCTATCCTTGGCTGAAAATATTATCAATAACAATAAAAATAACGGTTCTTTTTTACGTAATATATCATCATCGGTGTATTAATGCTACCCACTGTGCATTAAATTTGAATACACACCACAATAAATACCCCCGACTGGCAGACTAATACCCATTTTCGGGCCGGTGCTGTGTCACATTACACGGCACACGAATAGCTGCCACTGGGACTGCCCTTTGAATGGTTAAGATGAAATCGGATGTAAGGATGCTTTGAGATGCGGAAACATTTTCGCGCCACATAAACTCAGTACAATACAAAAGTCCATGCATGCATGTGTGTTCTCACCTGTGCAGTAGCTCAGGACCGTCTGCATGGCGGCTCGGCGGGCCTGGTCCCACAGGACACGAGACAGAGAGTTTGAGTGTGGGTCACCCCCCTCGGGCCACCAGCCCTGCCACAGGTACACCTCTTGGTGATTGTCCACCACGAACAGGGCTGCACCCACACACGGACACAAATATCCACACTTATAGCCGCACAGACTGCTGTGGCAAGTGTTGGTGATTTAGATGTTGTTTCATTGTGCAATCTTGCATTTTTTTTATTAGGGTTCGAGTTTCATGCATATATTATTTCCGTGAGTTTGTGTCGCAGTTTTTTGTCGGTTTTATGCGTTGTTGTGCTGGTCAGTTTGGACATTTGTTGTGTCACATAAATCCTGCATCTCGAGCTTGCAAGCTCACGGAGTACTTTCAGCTATACTAAAAAATATCTATCTATATCAGCATGCATTATAGTGACAGACTGTTGGGGCAAGTGTTGTTATCAGGTGGTCTGGAAACTTGAAACTTGGGGCCCATATCACACCCTGCCTTATTTATCTCCCAGGTTAATATTTATTTGCACGAATATTAGGAGTTTGATAGATATATTTTATCAAATTCATAGTCACTCAAGTGCTGAGCCCAGATGAATTGTACTGTAGATACCCATGCCCAGCTTAGCCAGAGAAGTGCGTGACCAAGCAGTCTTGTTGTATGCATCGTCCTGGCTGAATATAGGTGGACACTCAAAACGGCTCATGGTGTTCGTGTGCACACACCCGGTTGGTTGGCGCTGTACAGCTCGTCCTGCAGGAAGGGTGTAGAGCAAACGGCACCGGGAATGCGAGCCGCGTACAGCCGCTCCCGCGCCACCAGACGGCCACACGACACCTCCAGGCCGAACAACCGTGGGGTGAAGTTATACCTTCCTGAGTCTGCACACACAGACATGCACATAAAGATCTCGCGTGTGGCAATGAGTGAGCGTCTATGAAGGTAGGCACGGCACTGAGAGGGGTTTGCAAAAAGTGGACCAGGGAGCAATTTTTTGCCTGATTTTACCTAGGCGAGCTACAGCCACTGTGTTTGATGACACTTGACTTTGATAGTAGCTCTGGCCGGGACTTGAATGCAGTTATTATTATTAATTATTATTCGGCAGACCCCCTTAGCCAGGGTGACATATCATTACCGAGGGATAGCAAGGAAACCACAAAGGTGGGGGGGGAATGCAGACATGCAGTCAGCCAGCGTCAACACCTGCCACACGCTGCGTTATCAGCCAATTAATTCATATATTTTGTTGTTGTTGTCGGAAGAAACTGGAGAACCCGGAGGAAACCCATGCAGAACAGGGGCAGAACACACAAAATCCTTGCAGAAAGGTGCCCGAGGCAGGAATCGAACTGTCTGGGGCAGGATATTCTTTCTGTGAGGGGCAGATGTTACCACTGCGCACATAAAATACTAAGCCACTACTCTGCACACACACACACACACGAGATACAGTATATATATACTTTGAGGCATAAATGTATGTACACCTGAAAATATTTGAGAAGCGTAATTTTACACCGATGGAAAAATACCGCTGCAAAAAGGCTGAGAGAGAGACAGAGATACGGACGGCCGTGCAAACACGATGAACAAGAAGAAAACACATCATCTCTCCTCATCCTAAAGAACACAACAAGTACTTTGGGACGAGGAGATAGGAATGCGCAAGAGTAGGGATACAGAATGAATGTCAATCAAGGACGATTAGCTCAGTCACAAGCAGCGGCATAAGCTTTCAAGCTCATCTCATCTCATTGTCTGAAACCGCTTAGTCCTATACAGGGTCACGGTGAAGCTGGAGCCTATCCCGGCAGACACAGGGCGCAAGGCAAGGATATACCGACGATGGGACGCCAGTCCATCGCCGGGCACTGCGGGGCAATTGAGCCTGCGAGCCAATTAACCTATGTAGCAAGCATGCTTTTTGGACTGTGGGAGGAAACCGGAGTGCCCGGCGAAAACCCACGCGGACACGGGGAGAGCATGCAAACTTCACACAGAAAGCAGCACCCGAGCCGAGAGATTCGAACCCGGGACCTTCTTGCTGTGAGGCGGCAGCGCTAACCACTGGGCCACCGCGCCGCCCAGCTTTCAAGCTGCGGGTTGTAATTCCAGCTTGCGAACCATTACGCCGTGACCGCGTCGTGACCGCGCCACGCTGCCGCAGGCAGTGCTGTGAGGATGCAGGTGAACGAACGGCGACGGCGTGGAATTACGCCTCGCACCCTGCAGCATGCAGTCGTAGGCCTTGCGGTTGCGGCGCCCAAGCGCGCCCCAGAATGCCGTCGGCTCGGCCCCTTCCTCACACTCCTCAACGTTTACGCGACTGCTGCTGTGCAGTCCTGCCTCCAGCGGGCACCTGTGCGCGTGCACCAGCAGCAACAGCAGCCGGTCAGGTTAATGGCAATGAGGTCGACAAGTGCGGCGGTTGCAACGCTGCATGGGGTCAGAAACATGGGAATGTGGTGTGATCAGCGCCGCTGCATTTGTCTCGGAAGTTTCCCACACTGTCCCCGGTACTCATTGAAGGCTGAGTTGACATGAGGGCTACTTCAGGCCTAGGACCGGTTCTAATTACCACCACTGACATTAGTCATGGCTGGGATATCAACTGGAAGAGCTATGAGTTCATAGCAGGGTGTGATAAACACCACTGACCACGATGTAAAGAAAACGATCCCCCATATAGCCTGCACAGGCAGTAGGGGAAATTGCTGTTAGCACGCACCGACAAAGAGCAACCTGGCAAACTAGGTCACTAGTGGTGTGGCTATCACCACGCCAAACCTCCTTTGTCTCCCCATTGCTCTTGTTTTACACAGCACACCAGTTACATCTTAAGGGCCCATTGGATCTAGGGCAGGTCCAAGACGAGTTCAGATATTCATTACTGATATTGGCTTTCAGCAGAAATTGAACTCAAAATCACTGGGTTTGATTCCTGCTCACAGTCAACGTTGGTACACACACACACACACCTGCAAATAAGCACACGCACACTCACAGCTCGCCGATGCGCTTTGCGGCCTGCTTTGCCACAGGCCGGCCAGACGGCTGAGCCTTGCAGCCGTGCCACAGCAGGATGGACGCCTGGTGAACGTTGAGCAGCAGCATGTGGGCTCTCGAGCGCAGGCTGCTCGTGTGGCAGGCCACCTCCAGCAGGTGCGCCTCCATCGGCACTTCGCCCCGCACGCAGTACAGCCGCCAGTCGCCTAATACAAACAAACACACACACACACGTGCATCCAGTCTACAGTGATTACGGTGCACCTACATATTGTCATTCAATATCGGTAGATGTTTAATTCTGAAGAGGGTCGCGGGGGTCCGGAGCTCATGGTAACAGACAAAAAGCACAAGGCAAGGTTGCACGGGGAGGTAATTTAGTCAGCAGACCAAGTAACTTAGGCAGCAACATGTCTTTGACTGTAGGAGAAAACCGGAGTACCCAGTGAAAACCCACGTAGACACGGGGAGGACATGCAAATTGCACGCAGAAAGGAACCTGAGCTGTAAATGGAACCCAGGAACTTCTGGTACAACTACAGTGATCAAAAAAAGATGCTCTGATTTGAGTGTTGGCCAAACATCGACACACTTATTGGTTTTGGGTTAATCAAGGCACGGGAATGTAGTATAGTGCTGTACAACAATGAGCTTATCTCCAGTTATTTCTGCTGCCCTCAACGTATCTCCAGATAAGTTTCTATCACCTGTTTTATAGATGGTGGTGGTTGATGCTCACCCAAGCACCGTCCACATTCTATTGCTGCTTCGCTACCGAGATCCGTTGAGATCCGGGACATTCCAGGTGATTTTATAATAAGTGTACCTTAGACATGTTTAGCACAGAATGCACACATGATTTCCTATTTTCATTATATGAGGGAGGTAGGCAGATGTAAGACAAATGCGGGTAGTGAGGTCTCTCTGACAGCGCTGCGTGCATGTAAGTGCGTACGTAGGTGCAAGGGAGCATAGGCATGTGAATGAATAAATCCACTGACCCTGGGTTCCGGCTTCCTCCTCTTCTCTCCGGCCGGCATGCACGGTCATCCCACCTTGGAATAGCTGCAGGAAAGATGGAGGTTCTCTGCCTTGGGTCACTGGAACCTGCGAAACACACACACACAAAAACAAATGTTCCTCATATATCTGCAGCAAACATTTGTTAAGGTTAGCACTTGATCCAATATATAGGGTGTGGCATTAGTCACTTTACCGAGCATAATTAAATCACCTTACTAGGAATAATATTGATTAGCTAGGACAGAAATTGTACAAATTGTCCTCTATAATGTTCAGTACACACATTGCAGAGCTTATAAACTCACTACTGCCACCAGCATATTAAAATCCTTATTGCCAAATCAATGCGGCCAAATATAAAAAAAATTATTCTACGCAATGCGATTTTAGCCACACTGTGTATATAGATGAGTGACAATGATTAAGTCAAGAACAAGTAACCTGGGGTCCCCGGTCTTCCCCCAGCTCGACCGCCATGAGGGCCGTGGTTCCCTTCTCATCCACCGTCGAGTGCCGGCCCTGCCAGAAGAAGTAAGCGCAGCGCTCCGTGCCAGCCACTGGGCCCCGTCCGCGCGGGTCTGCTCGCACCCGGAGAACACGCGCAGCACCCGCGCGACAGCGCAACGCGCTCGCAAAGCGTGCGGCGGGCGAGGACAATCTCGACCGCAGAGGGATGACGCGTTCGGGGTTACAACCGCTCTCGCCGGACGAGTCGAACCTTCTGCGGCGACCGAGTGAAGTGGAGCAAACGTTCGAGCGCATTGTCAACTGGTGCCCATCGAGATCGTTTCGTGTTGGCAACCACAGAGATTCACTATCCATCAACAGCCGGTGCATTCAAGTGGCTAAAAAACATAAATGTTGATGTGTAACAATCTGGGTCCACCGCAAATTCAGCTGCTTTTCTTCGCAAGACTTCGTACAAAATGGAAAGATTGAAAACATATCTTTGTTTGATGCGTGATAAATTTGCCTTTGATAAAGTAAGAGGACGATGACAATAACAAGCTCACACCCATGTGACAAGCGACTGAGACGTGTGAAATATATAATAGGCATAGAGTCAGCATCTAAAATCAGCAAAGCTCTACGAGAGTTACTGTGCAAGTATTACAGTGCAATTATAATAAAGCAAGCACCGTGAGTGGTATACGATTGGTTCAAATGGACGAATCGACGCGTCGTTATATACCCGTCGTTTAGTACATGCCGTGCCCTCACCCGTGCCAAGCAGCACATATCTCCACTTGAGCACGTATGTGTCACCCTCGTGGAACTGGCCCACGCTCGACTGCGGTACCCGGCTGTAGTCGCAGTCCAGGATGTGCCACACGTCCACGCCGACCGTCGCAATATCACGGCCGCCCATGGCCCCCCGTGCCCCCCTGCCGGGTCCTAGACCCTCCAGCGGGGCCTCTGTGGTCCCCACCGGGTCCTGGGACTCGGCGGGCTCGGTAAGCATCAGGCGAATGTCGCACGGATGTAGCTCAGGCAGCTGGGCGTCACCCTGGAAGGAATCCACCAATTAGGAACTCTCGTTAGGCCTCATAGACTGGAGCTGTCAAGAGATGGATAATCAGTTTGAAAATTCGGGAGAGTGCTGCATCCACCTGTTGAGAATGTTACAGCACATGACAAGGTGAGGTGGTATAAGAATCAAGTGTTCTCTAATACCTGTGCTAGGTGCTGATTTTCACACATCAAAAGTAACCTTTCTTAGGCTGAGTTGACCAATAGGAGGCCTAAGCTTTGGGCGAGATTGTTGTGCGCGGACAGGATTTGAACCCAGGTTATTGGGATCGTGGCACAGTGGACACATCACTACTGTGGCACACGAGAAATAGTTAAAATAAATAAAATTCATAATGCGTGGCACATATTCAATTTCTAGGGTATTTAAAGAGAATGACTTCGAGGCACGAGGTGACTTGAAGGGGCAGGGGGGAGTCAGCGACGCGGTTAGCCGTTACTAACCCGCCAAACACTGCATCCTATATATGATGAGCAAATTCGTGAGATTGTCTTTGGATGTAGGAGGAAACTGGAGAACCTCGAGGAAACCCACGCAGAATAGGGGGAGAAAACACACGTTCCAGACTGAAAGGCACCCGATGTGGGAACCGAACCGCCTCGAGCAGGACTTTCTTTCTGGCAGGGTGGCGCAGTGGTAAAATTCGTCGCCACCCTGCCACATGACTGCTAACACAAGGGCCCTCATGCATCCGTAAAACAGCTGAAGTAATTGCTGTTAAAATGCATGGCAACAAATGGATTTTGTAATTAGCACCATATCTAGCTGTCTTTATCTTCCTAGTAGTGTTCCTAATTATCGCACTTGGTACCAATTAACATCTAGGCATGTCCAAATCAAGTTTTACATATCACTGTCCACCGATTTCTTCCTTGGCTGGGAATTAAATGCCGGTTAATAAATGTATTACATTAAAGGGAATCAGCGTGTACTGAGCTGGCTACTGCACCACATTTAAGACTGCATATACATGCACACTGAGGGTAAGGGAGGGGGGAATCTCAAGTCGAGTATCGGGGGTGAAAACGCTTCACCTTGGCAGGATCACGAGGCAGTCCAGCTGAGGGTACTGCATCGAACCAGTCGAGGAACTTTTGCTTGAAGAGGATGGTCTCGTTATGCTGGATCAGGCGGCCGAAGATGGCCCAGTCAGGGCGGCCACGACCCTTCCTGCACAACACGGGAAATGATTGTGTGACTCAAGTACAACCGCTTGCACAGAGACATGCGACATGGTCACAGTGTAATGGTTCACACACTGGAATTAGAATCCAGACGTCACAGGGTTCATCCCTGAGCACAGCAGTCTAAACAAAGGCCACGTTTCTCGTAGATAGACTCAACAGTTTATCTGACTACAATGCATGCTTATCTAGACAGATAGATATTTATTATTATAGCTGAAACTACCCAGTGAGCTTTATAAGCTAGATGCGGGATTCCTGCATTAACAAACGTTTGAACTGATCAACACAATAATGCATAAAACCAAAAGGCAAATAAACTCGCTAGAAGCAAACAATATGTGCATAAATGAAACTTTAACTGCAATCATTAAAGTAAACAGTAACACGCAATTGATGAATCGCATTTTTTGGAATAGGTCACGTAAAAAAATGGTTGTCATAAAACCTCCACCATCCGACAACAGCCAATTAGTAAAAGTTTGTCAACGTGAAGAAAACTTCACAATCTCAGCACACCGGTGTGTTGGAGAGCAAACTCACAGTATTTATAAATGAAATACGACGTTTCGCTGATAATTGCAATCAACATCATCCAGGTAAACTCGCACCAACTTGAGACGAGTTCGCTTGCGAATAATCAGCAGCACTCAAAATTGCTCAGCACAATAACTTAATAATAGACAAGAAAAGCAATAGTGCAACAGTGGCATGGGAATTTTTTTTTAGCAAAAACAAACTTTACCTTTTTTTAGCAAACCATAAGTAGTATATGCAACTCCCCAAAGAGACCGATCAACTTATGTAATGATTGCCCTTGCCTCTGTCCACCCAACAGTAAACCGAGGTGCATCACACTCGATTTGAAGGTCTCTTCTTCCATGTGTGGCATGAGAAAACAATTGCAAATGGGGCTGCTATTAAAAATAGCCGCTTATCTCAATGCGCCTCACCTGCAAAGAAACGACTGACTATAGTCACATAACGGTGCGGTGTACATGTTAACAAAAGTGACTGCGCATAGTGATGCTTTCTTATTGATCGAGAGTCAAAAACATGTGGCTCTTGAGGGCAACACCGAGAGAGAACACAAAGTGAGGATCTCTGTGAGACCTCTCCAAAGTTGAATGCTCACAAAAAGAGTATATAGGGAAGGCCTTATAACCCAATCAGTTGCCCACACGACCATTCAATAATTTTCTTGAGGCCTCTCCGAAAACCTTTCACTAATTTGTGCGCACTGCTGTGAACTACTTTTGACTGACAACTGCCTTCAAGAGCTGCTCTTTTGGAATAGCAGTGTCAAGGGTCCCGTCTCCTTCATGACGTTTCACAGAAAGGGCAGCTCTTGAAAGCACTTCTCATAGATGATACCCTATGTCATTTGAAGACTATCTTTCAATAATCGTCGTATGTTGAATTCAAGAGCCAGTGTTTTGCAGGAGTGCTGGCGCATTGCCCACCGTGGGATCAGGCTATTGCACTCCCCCGGATCCAGGGGGTTGATGTCGCAGTTGGTGTAGTCGAAGGTTCCGTTCCAAAGCTGCTTGGCGAGCTGGAAGGCCACAGCTCGTGCCGCAGACGTGATCTCGCGCCCACACCACACGTACACCTCGCTTCCGAAGTCAAACACCAGGACCTGCCACATGCGGATGTGGATTTTACAAGCTCCGTTATCGTAACTGCGCACGTATTAAGGCCCATTCATTTACAGTATACCTGATATGATCACAACTCGGCTTCATTCACACCAAACATTACAAGAGTTCATTCGTACGGAAATATTCAAAGGTAGTACAGAAAACATTGCTTATATATTTCAGAAACTGAGAGATTTGCTTTAGTTACACGAAATTCCAGTGGCAGCCCAAAGCCAGAGGTGGATATCTCACATGTTTTATTGCTAAAGGCCAAGCCCACTTATAGTGGTGTGTGGTGAGCATGTCATGCATGGCGAGTATTATTCAGCAGCGTGTCATAGGTGGTGCGCAGTGTCCAGCATCATCTGGTGAGTGGTGCGTAGATGGTGGCGAGCGCTGTGCAGGTAATGTTGTGAGCGGCGTGCGATGCAGCGTACGTCGCTGGGTCCCAGCAGCTCCTGTGTGGGAACGCGGCCCCAGGCACTGTCCTCGGGGATGAGTTTGTCGTGCACCATGCGGTAGATGCAGTTGGTCTCGGCGATGACGCCCTCATACAGCTCATCCTCTTCCGTGCCACCAGATGCTGTCACCACGCACGTGAAAATACGTTAATCCACCGGCTATAGCTGGGACGAACCAACGCTGATTTTTTGGTCACAATGTGCATCGTAAAGCCTCCTCCACTTGACAAGGTCATTCAGTTAGGGATTGTTTCATGAAGAAATGTATCCATTTATTGCCGCTTCTTCACATTGCTATAATGAAGTTCGATTCACGACATTTAACATTTGGCTGTAAGGTTTCATTGGTAGTCACAACAAGTTGCAACAGGCAGTTTCTACAAAAAGATAAAAAAACAGGACAATTCCTTGATTACTGATGTAGGTTTTCACTGGAGGCATCATCAGGCTTCTGTGATGATCCCTCCAGCGTGGTTGCGAAACGTTGCAGAGGAGAAGAAACACTCGAAAGAACAGCTATGGAAAGCAACTCTCAGTTCATTGATTAATAGAGCAAAATTGGTAATTGACTCTTATAGCGTGAAGCAGATGGAGTTGCCGATGATATCACCCTGTCCTTGGCCACCGCATCTCGACCCAGTCTCAACCACCAACCAATATCTCAACAATTGTTCCTTCTCAACCCTGATCTCAAAACTCCTGGAATTTTCTGAGTTCATTAGTTACCAGAGCATGGCCAACTGCTCCCTGAACCCCTCCCCTTCCAAACGAATCCAGGCAAATTTCAAATCCTTTGCCACCTTCATCACTTAGCTCTTCAACAACTCACTATTCAAGTGTGGCGCAGTTACCCCTCTGCTCAAAAAAATCTGGCGTCGGTTGCAACATCCCTGATAATTATTATCCCATCTCAAATTTACCATTCCTCTCTAAGCTACTTGAGCAAGCAGTAGCCATGCAACTTCATAAACATGTCCTCAACAATGAGCTCCTTGATCCCTTCTAATCTGTGTTCAGATTCGGTCATAGTACTGAAACTGCTCCGGTCAAAGTTTATAAATGACGTACTTGTCACTGTTGATGAAGGCTTGCCAAGTATTCTTGTCCTCCTGGATCTAAACGCTGCCTCTGATACCATTGACCACCTTACCTTACTGAAGCAACTATAGGGCATAGGGGTCTCTCACTATGCCCTTGCACTGGCTGAGCTCCTACCTCTCTGACTGGAAGCAGTTCGTCAGACTCTTAGTATGTAACTCAGGGATCCATCCTGTTTTGTCCGGAGTTCCTCAAGGTTCAGTCCTCGGCCCATTCCTCTTCAGCATCTACATGCAACCACTTGGCCATATCCTGCGCAGACTCAATCTCAGCTACTATTGCTATGCCAATGACATCCAAATCTATATCCATGCAAAGCCTTCCATCAATACGTCTCGTCTTTGCATGTTGTCCTCACTGTTAACTATGAAGGCCTGGCTCAATTCAATTTTCCTAAAACTAAATGGCGACAAAACATGAGTTTTGCTTGTTGAAACCCCGCACCATTTGTCCAAGGCTGAATCTATCCAATTTATGCTTGTCGACCAGACTAGTGAAGTTGCTAAGGTAGTCTGGAGTCGAGGAGTGACTCTTGATTCCTCACTCAGCTGCGAGACACACATCAACAAGGTGACGAAAGTAGCTTATTTCCATCTCAGAAACGAAGTCAGACTGCGCAACATCCTGTCACCCTCCGATGCTGAGAAGCTAATAGACATCTTCATCTCTTCCCGATTCGATTATTGCAATGCACTATTCCTTGGCATCCCTGCCTACCTGTTCAATCACCTCCAACGTGTGCAGAATGTGGCTGCTAGAGTCAGCACCCGTACACCCATCCACGATCACATATCCCCAGTGCTGGTGTGTCTGCACTGGCAACCGGTTAACTATAGGATTGAATTCAAGATCCTCATTATCACCTACCTGCTGCACGTGCCCAGTTCGCACCTCTGTTCAATGGGTGACAGAGCCTTCTCACTCGCTGTTCCCAGACTCTGGAACGCGCTTCCATTGGAAATTTGGTCAGCTGAATCCCTGGACATCTTCAAATCCCGTCTCAACGCTCACCTGTTCCATAAGGCCTTAAAGTCATCTGGCTAGAACTGTTGATGCTGCTCACGGTTGTTGTGCTTGGATGATGGCTCGCTCTTGACCTGCGCCTGCTCATGAACACTTATTCCTTTCTTCCTTTGTTCGCGTGGGTTTTCGCC
>JAZEWT010000023.1:7163945-7177804 GCA_036362905.1 Mordacia mordax | reverse complement strand
ACATGGGGGCAGCGAGGGACGGCTCTTTCATGGCGGGCCGCTGGCTGGCTGATGTCCACGCTAGGTCCGGTGTTGTGGTGAGCACGGGTCGGGCCAATAACAGACACAATTTGTCAACAACAGCCAGCTAGCATCTTAGCCAATGTGTCCACCGACACTGCGGGCATCAGCACATGCAAAAAAAAAACTTCAAAAACAGTTCCTTGACATCAATTATTTTCCATTAGGTATTATGAGGTATGATTTTCTTCTCATATTGCAGGATACATTTTGTCAGCAGTGTAAGTGGAACCACAATAAGGTCAGTTCGAGCCTCTTGTGGTTCCACTTTTATGCACGTGCAGTTGGTGGTGATGCCCCAATCGAGTCACAGTGAAGTAGATGTAAGCCCTTGCATTATAAACCTATGTGAGCAATAGCAATGCTGGTGGAGAGAGTGGTAGGCGCCACAATTTGTCATTTTAACAGTAAAAAAAATACATGTCACTGTCAATTGTATTCATAACGCTCACTAAGAAAATCACAGCACATTTAACTTATTATAATAATTGCACCTCCAGAGCATGTTTCACCCGAGGGTCACAAAGCGCTGCACAAAGCTGTGGAGAAAAAAAAACTGTCGCTAAAACAGACTTTCATTTTTGTCATTGATATGGAACATTATTCTTTGAAAATGTCGCCTCTGTGCCACTGCCTCGATTCTACCTGCCCTTACTCAATTAAGGCAGGTAATTCCCTCACCAACCCAAAACATCTTTCATCATGGTAAAAACACTATGGGTACTTTTTGCCAGTATACATACATAAGCTTACAACAGGTTTTACCGTATCTGGCGATTATGCAGGTGTTAATATCTTAACACCTGCATAATGTGTTAAGATCTTAACACCTGCATAATCGCCAGATACGGTACAACCTGCAATTATGCAGGTGTTAAGATCTTAACACCTGCATAATCGCCAGATACGGTAAAACCTGTTGTAATCTTATGGTAAAAACAGTTGCACCGCACTGATTGTTAGAATAATACTGAAACAGCTAATGACAAATACAGCAAAGTGTTTTCTTTTCCCCCAATTATGCCCTTGCCAAGTTTTATCGGGTAGTGAGAGCTGATACAGACAATATATGAACTGGGGGCTGCAATAAGTTATACATTATACAAACAAGCATGCACGGTTTCACAAAAAAACACGTGCTCAATGTGGCTTCAGTTAAACGCACACAGGGTGCGAAGCTTGCAGGCACACGAAAGGAGGGGGAAGGACATGGAAAAGTAAACTACAGACACGGACAATTTGGTTCAAGTGGAGCAGCGCTCGGGTTAGCGGGCGTGCAGGAACGATCGCACACACACCACACGGGCACACCATGCACGCATACCCACGGGAAGAGGTGGAGGTGGCGGGGGAGGCGGCGGTGGGGGGGGCGGTGGGGGGGGCGGTGGGGGGGTTGGGGGGGCTGCCGCGTGCGACTCGGTGGGCTCTCCTCGCTGGTTAGCGCTCCCTCTCACGGGCTCAAGAAAGTCCGACGAGGGTTTGAGCAGCAGCGCTAGAGAAACAAGTACTGGTTAACACCCGCTGGACTGGGACCCCCACCACAACTGTGCAGTGCGTACTCTGTATTGGTGAACTCACGCGCTTGTGTGCCGTACTTAACAATATGGGGCGGCACGGTGGGCCAATGGGTAGCGCTGTCGCCTCGCAGCAATAAGGCCCTGGGTTCGAATCTCGGCTCGGGTGCCTTTCTGTGTGGAGTTTGCATGTTCTCCCCGTGTCCACGTGGGTTTTCGCCGGGCACTCCGTTTTCCTCCCACAGTCCAAAATACATGCTATTGCATAGGTTAATTGGCTTGCAGACTAAATTGCCCGCAGTGCCCGGTGATGGATTGGCGTCCGATCGTGGGTGCATCCCTGCCTTGCGCCCTGTGTCTGCCGGGATCGGCTCCGGCTCACCGCGACCCTGTACAGAACCAAGCGGTCTCTGACAATGAGATGAGACTTAACAATATGATTCAAATTTAATATTTATTTGAATACCATTTGCAATGCGCCACGCAACTTCCCTGCCTGGTCATGGACGAGACACGGACATAGAAGTAGACATCAACTCCAGAGAAGGGTGATGTCACACCAGTCGGTCAGCCCGCCAGATACTGCTTCCTGTGTACCATGTTATCGGCCGATTAATGAATGAGTGCTTTTTTTGTTTGTGGGAGGAAACTAGAGAACCCGGAAGACACCCACGCAGATCAGGGGGGAGAAAACACAAACTCCACACAAAAATACACCTGAGGCAGGAATTGAACCACCTCGGTCAACACCTAATTTCTGTGAGGCGCAGATGCTACCACCACGCCACCCTGCCATCCACTGAATGTTCAACTCTGACCATCATCCATCCCTGGTTATTCAATTTAATCCTTATTTGAAATTATTCTTACCATGGAAATGTGTACCTTTCATGCCGAGCGCAGTGCTACCAGAGGTCCCAAACAAAGGACCATCCTGTTGACCAATTGAGCAACCAGGCCCCCTGACCCTTTCATAAATATCCGTCATTGCTGTTAACATATTGTTTTGCTCAGTCCCTTAAACGTACTAGAATTTTATCTTGGCATGATTCCAATAGACACTTAAAAGCAGTCAGTTTAATTTACATTGAACTCGCTCTCTCAGAAGACAGCAAATAGCTCATTACGTTTGGCGATGGTGTTTTGGTTTCCAGTGCAAAGAATGCAGCTTGCTAGGAATTCATCTTTCACGTTCTTCCACTTCGATAATGATTTTATATAAAGCATGCCTATTTGGCAATGCTATGGTGTTGCCTCGACGCGGTACATTTTATAACCCGGAACTACAAAGTAAATATGAATTTTATTTCATTTCGCAGACCTATTTAGTTATGTAATTTTACTTCCTTCTTCCCATCCCTACAATAAGTGCAACGGCACTTTTCTTTTCTGTTATAAATACGGTTACAAGTATTACATCAAAAAATATCGTTGGTGATGTTTCAATGTCGATGATCATAATGGTTGAATTATCATGACGAAGTAGAACTGTTACGATATCACTACAGTGACCGTAATTAATAATAATAATTGCATTTATAGAGCGCTTAAACACTGCTAATGCTGAAGATGACCGTGGTGATAATCACAGCGCTGATGGAGATAAACTCTTACAATCGTAATAGTAATGGTTACTGATGACGATAATCACCATGAGAATAAGATGGTTATAACGATAATTCTCATGATCATCATCACAATGACAATGGTTACAATGGCCACCATGACACTGACGACAATGATGATGATGTAATGATGACGATGATGTCATGATGATGATGAAAGCGCCGGCACTGACCGGCACCGCGCTGCTCACTCCCATATCACACGACCCATCTGATGGCGCGATGAGTCAAGAACGATGCACGCGGCAGCTGGTCTCACCGGGCCGTGCGTGGCAAGCGCTGTGGGGCCGCGGAGGGCTGTTCATATCCAGGCCCAGGGCCACGTCCTCGGACCAGACATCGGCGCGCGCCGCAAGCACTCGCAGCGGGTTGCGGGAGGGCACGGCGCGGCGCAGCGGGCGCACGGCACGCCGGTGCTCCGCCAGGCTGAAGTCCAAGCTGGAAACCACAAGGAGGAGTAGTGGCTCTTCAAGTCAGCGACGACGAGAGCATTGCCATTGCACTTTGCCGAATCCGTCCTTACCGACATCCGCACTTGTTCTGTCAATGTCTGCGTGTAATGGAGCAAGTAGTTTTTGAGTTGAAACAAATATGTATGTTTGCACTGAGGGTTCCGGGTTCAGATCCTTTGTCTACATTTATTGCAGCAGGTGTTATAATGTATGTCCGCATTGGGTTCAAAACCTTCACAAGCGCAAACTTCATCTGCGTAACATCCAGGTTTTCAGGTCATATGTCAGTTTCACGTAGAAGTTATTAATTATTTGGCTGAAAATTTAACAGCATTTCACTTTTGCAATCCCATTGTTGCCCTACCCTTCCATCTATATCTTGATGTCAGAAGATTGTGTTATACGCTTTGAAACAGATCGCCCATGGGATTTATAACAGCGCATTGTGTCGACAACATAAACATAATGATTTAATAATAATAATAATTTAATTTATAAAGCACTTGTCACCCGAAAGTCATATACACGATAAAGCTTTGTAATATCTCTCAACACTTATTTTGGGAGTGCAATGGTGGCACAATGATTAACGCTGCGAACAGTGAACCCGGTAACCTGGATATGATGACAAAGCACGCGAAGGCCTTGCCGCCCGGCCCGTGTGCCTGCCCTCGAGCTCACCGCGGGGTGTGCACGCTGGCCACGTAGGCAAAATCTTCGTCGCTGAACTCCGAGCCGACCCAGCCCCCTCGGCCTGTCTGCAGATAAAATCCTCCATCTGAAGAAGCTGCCTCCCTGGCAGCCATCTCCCTGGCGACTGCATCCCGGGCCATTCGGATATGTGACCGTGCCTTCTCTGTTAACAAGAGTAATAGCACACAATAAAACATAAACGGGGGAAATTGTCCGACGCATATCACGTTTTTACGCGACATTAGGCGGCTGAAAAGTTATTGCGGTTGAGCGCACGGAGACAATCCATGCGCGACAAGGGTTTGAACTGAACAGTGAATGTGCAGCTGCCGCTCCCTCATGCAATCACGCATCCGTTTGCGATGCTCATGGCAAGAGGTGAATCAGCTCGTGTCAGAGAACAGCTCTGAAGGATAACCTCACAGAACTACTCCCTCACCTCAGTAGACCTCTTATGAATAATTGCACACCTTTTCTTTGTCCTGCTAAGCGTCCGTTACTTGTCATTCAAACCTTTTTGTTCATTATTCCCAGTGAAGCAATGCTCTGAATAAACGGTAACGTCATTGTTTCTGAACACCGGTGATTGAGCTGAGACCACTGGAGAACCCAATTTAATCATGGGCAGTTGAAACCCAGATTAGATCTATCCCCAGAGCCAAGCAATCAACTCCCCAATTCTATCGGCGCCTCTTAATGGCGATGCCGCGATTTCAGCAAGATCCGTACCGCCTTGTGCCGCCCTGCGGTCCGGTGACGGCTGCGCGGAGTGGGCTTGCTGCCCGTGCGGGGCGGAGGCTGCGGCACCCCGTGCCGGTCGTGCCTCCTCCCTCTGCGCCAGCAGCTGCTTGCGATCGGCGACCGTCAGCATTGCCTTGTCACCCCTCTCTCCGGCCGCTCGTGTCTCCTGCCGTTTACAGAGCCCATCCCACAATGAATTGGTGCAAGGGGCGAATGCCACTGGCGGTAACAGAATGGCATGTACGTGCAACGCCATTATTTTGTATTAAAAAGCGTGTATATTGTGCTGATGTAGGTTTTCACGGCTCGATGCATGACTGCTTCCAAAAGCTGCTCTTTTTGGGGGTGGCCGTGTCGATCACTCCCTCGCAACGTTTGGCCTCCTATGTTGGGGGCATCCCCACAGGACATCTGAAGATGCCTCCACCGTGGGAGGCGAAACGTCGCAGAGGGAGGAGGAGCGATCGACATGTCTCTCCCGAAAGAGCAGCTTTTGGGAGCAATCATCAAACGTGTATTTTTACAATTTTATTCCAATCGTGGTATTAGCAGCATCTCATGATGTAACGTTTACATTCTGAACTGTGGCAAAACAGGACATCACCCCAAAATTATGAGCAGTGTTGAGATCATCACAATTGTTTTCTTTATGCACACGAGGTGCACTGTAATTTGCTCAGCTACAGGCAAATTACATTTTTACCAAAGTAAAAAAAACATGCATTACGATATTTGCCATGTAGTAATTGCTAACTGGCCTGAGACAATCAGCGCACCACACTTGGGTTTAATCTCCGTGGCTAAAACTTGTCTTCCAGCTAAGAAATGTCACCCTTAATCCATTTGGGCCACCACTGCACGATGCCATGTCTCGTTCATCTTGATCAGAACATTGTCCACTAAGTGGATTGCTCTAATTTCCTGTCTCCCACTACCCTATTGTGCTGCTGCCATCAGCTGTTTTTACGATGATGATGACATCACACCAAGTAAACACAATGGATCAATGCTGGAGCCAGACGCACAAAATCTCCAAGTACCCCACGTGGGAGAGTAAATAGAGGTGAAAATAAGCTGCTACGGGTCTGGTACAGCATACCAGCATGAACGTAACCAAAGCATTCAGTACAATACAGGTGAGAAAATGGGGCTGTGATTCGACCCAAATGGTAATAAACCCCACGTAATCTCACCCGGGGAAGTTCAGCCTTGGAGGAACCTGTGGCCCATTGCTGTGTGTGGGCCCGCGGGTGTTTCATTGGCCGTTGCGGCTGCTTTGTGAGTGGTGGCTCGGATTCTTGCCCAGGTGCCACATGGATTTGCTGAGATTGGCGCTGCAGGGGTGGCCACTGCTGCTGTCGCTGCTGCTCTGTCTGCTCAGCCAGGCTGCATGGCTGCTGCAATGGTGAGTGCTGTTGGGCCGGGTGTCCCCACGGCCTCGGTGAAGATCCCGTGGGCTCTAACCAGGGCTGAGGAGACACCTGAGGGATGGCCTGGCCCTGTACCTGCAATGATAGCATTATTAATTTTGATTTACACAGCATTTAGAGACCTCCCCATGCACACATTGCAACCTTATACAAGCACATGGCTATGTACGTTATGATTAGTCGTAGAATTTGAGACTACTGTATGCAATCAGTGAATTACGTAAAAAAATATTATCAAGTAGTTGTACGAGTTATACACCAATGTTAGCGTTATACTAATTGTCCAAATTGAAGAGTAATAACTAAGACCGTAGATGAACAACAATATAAATGAGGCACAGGCAAACTGGACAAAAAATAATTGGCTGTTTCTAATTGATTAATGACCTCAAAATCATGGCAAGTCATCAACTTACGCAGTGAGAATGGGAGGGGATTGTGGGCTAATGAGGCTTGAACCTTTAAATGCCTCGTGTGCATAAGTGTCTGTGCAGTCCTTTTGTCAATCCACTGCTGGATAACGGGCATTCCCACAAACCCATTTGCATGCTTATGGGCAGCACGTGAAAACACAAAGTCACCTGGTGTGATGTGCCAGTGGCCTGGACCAGTGGAGATGCCTGGCAGAGAGGCCCCTCCTGTGGCACAGTCACGAGAAGCACTCGTGGCTTTGGCGATGTTGGCGGTGGCTGCTTCTGTGGCAGCTGCAGCAGGGACACAGCTGGCTGCTGCTGCTTTCCTATTTCTTTCTGGGCTGGCACAGTTCCCTGCTGCTCCTTCTGCTGCTGTTCTCCCTGTCGCTCGATCTCCGGCTGCGTAGACGCCACCCAGGGCTTCGGCGACGAGCGCGGCTGCCTGTGTGTCTGCGATGGGGCGGTGGTGGCCTGCATTGGTGGACCCACCCAAGGCCTCAGGGAGGCATTTGTGGGTGAAGAAGCGACGGTGGGAGCCCAGGGCTTGGCCGCCACGTGATGGCATGGACGCTGCCATGGCTGGAAGGCCGAGTACGTGGCACTGCCGATGCCCTGCTGTAAAGGAGCAGGGCCTGACGGGTCCAGGTCTGTTGGGCGAGAGATTAAACAAGGACATGAGTACAGGAGCGCATGACTAAACACCTAGTTAGCACTCCATTACCAACACCCAAAGATAAAGACCCCACATATATTGCCTTAAAAGACTTTAGGATCAAGTGATAGGGCAGCGCGGTGGCCCAGTGGTTAGCGCTGTCGCCTCACAGCAAGAAGGTCCCGGGTTCGAATCTCTCGGCTCGGGTGCCTTTCTGTGTGGAGTTTGCATGCTCTCCCCGTGTCCTCGTGGGTTTTCGCCGGGCACTCCGGTTTCCTCCCACAGTCCAAAAATCATGCTGCTACATAGGTTGATTGGCTCGCAGGCTAAATTGCCCCGCAGTGCTCAGCGATGGACTGGCGTCCCATCGTCGGTATATCCTTGCCTTGCGCCCTGTGTCTGCCGGGATAGGCTCCGGCTTCACCGTGACCCTGTATAGGACTAAGCGGTTTCAGACAATGAGATGAGATGAGAGGATCAAGTGATGTTAGCAAACAACTATAAAAGCTAGGGGGTGGGTAGCCAGCACTACATCTGGCCACCTTTGTGTCCCTAGTGACAATGCCAATACACTGCACATGGTGCTCATTTGGCCGAGTCGAACTACAGGAGGCCTTGGATCTGTTGATAAAATCGTGACTCGTGTTGGCCATGAGCAGGAACAGAAATCAGGTAACCAAGTTCATAGCGCATTGTGCCAACTGCGACGCTACCGCTCCACAATAACACAAGCATGTACTCACACATGACAGGAGGGTAAAACCCCCGTCAAGGCGCAGATGCACGAAGTGTAATTTTGCAATTCTTAATCCACATCTTGTTTGTGCTCAACCAAACCAGCCTTCACCATGCTACTCACTGCAGGTTGGTGAAGGCAGGGAGTACAAAAACGGGAGCACAGAAGTACTATACAACAACTCATCTTGCTGGACTGACCGCTACTGCTCACCACCTAGGGGCCTACAGCCAATAAAAATAAAAATGAATCACAGTTGATCAGCCATCCAGGCGCAATCCAAGGTTCACACCGCTAAGCTTCTGCGATACACTTAGTATGGGGCTCAAATCTACCAGGCACGCGTCGGGGCTCGCCCAAGACACTCTGGCTGGACTCTATTTCTCTCAGCTGGGAATGCCGTGGAATCTCCCAGGAGGAGCTGATGTCTATAGGGAAAGAGAGGCCTGGTCCACGTTCTCAGCATGCTGCCACTGTGACCCTCACCAGGAAGACCGGTGCTCTGAACACGGACGAAGCTCATTGCAGGTGATTTGGGGCATCGGTGGTCACCCAGGTCACTGCAAATACTGCACGTCTGTGTAACTGAGCAGATGAGCAAATACGGAGACAAACACACGGTGGGAGGGGTTCCCTCGCTAAACACACCAGTGGTAGCTGGAATCTGCATGCTCTCCATCTCCATGGCCTCCTCGGTCCCCTTGGTGTTGGTGAGCATCAATGCAGGTCTCACTCTCCCGTCGTCTGCAGTGGCGATCAACTCTGTCGCTCTCTGTGATTCATCACTCTTGTCCATGTGCTCGACCCCCTCCTGCTGAAGTGGTTTTTCTCCTCGACCTTCGTACTCCACCTGCTCCTTCCTCCCCCTCTGCCCCATTCCCTTCTCGTCAACTTTCTCGAGCCCGTGCATCACAGCTCTTTTGTCGACACCCGCTCCCAGCCCCTTGCCACGCGCTCCTCTCTCGGCCACCCTCTCTGACCCGACCTCATCGGCCTGTCTCTGCATTGTCCTCTCCAATCCCCTCCTATCCAGTACTCGCTCCACCTCTTCATCCACTGCACCTTCTGCCACGTGCTTATGGTAATGTTCGGTCTCATCATCACCTCTCCTTCGTTCCCCTTCTAGTTTCAATGTATTCTTATCGGTCTTCCGTTGCATCTCACTTTTTTTCTTCTCTCTCTCCATTTCCAGCTCCTCCCTCTCCCTCATCGCAGACTCCCTCTCTATCTCTCTCTGCCTCTCCATCTCCCTTTTCATTTTCATCTCCCGTTCCCTTTCCATCTCTCTTTGTCTCTCCACTTCTCTCTTCCTTTCCATCTCCTCTCTTTCCACCTCCTTTTGTCTGTCTAATTCCTGTCTTTCTATCTCCCTCTGCCTCTCTATCTCCTTTTGTCTTTCCATCTCCTTCTCTCTTTCCATCTCCCTTTGTCTTTGGATCTCCCTCTGTCTGTCTTTCACTCTCTGCCTTTCTATCTCCTGTCTCTCTATTTCTATCTGTCTCTCTATCTCTCTCTGTCTCTCTATCTCCCTCTGTCTCTGTACCTCCTGTCTCTCTAGCTCCCTCTGTCTTTCTATCTCCTCTTTTTCTATCTCTCTTTGTCTCTCGATCTCCCTCTCTCGTTCCATCTCCTGTCTTTCTATCTCTCTCTGTCTCTCAATATCCCTCTGTCTTTCTATCTCCTGTCTTTCAAGCTCTCTCTGTCTCTCGAGCTCTCTCTGTCTCTCAATATCCCTCTCTCTTTCTATCTCTCTCTGCCTCTCCATCTCCCTCTGTCTGTCTATCTCCTTTCTTTCTAGCTCTCTCTGTCTCTCTAGCTCTCTCTGTCTCTCAATCTCCCTCACTCTTTCTATCTCTCTCTGTCTTTCTATCTCCTGTCTCTCTATCTCTCTCTGTCTTTCTATCTCCTGTCTTTCCAGCTCTCTTTGTCTCTCTAGCTCTCTCTGCCGTTCTATCTCCTTCTGTCTTTCTATCTCCCTTTGTCTCTCTAGCTCTCTCTGTCTTTCTATCTCCTGTCTTTCTGTCTCCCTCTGTCTCTCTATCTCTCTTTGTCTCTCTAACTCTCTCTGTCTTTCTATCTCCTGTCTCTCTATTTCTATCTGTCTCTCTATCTCTCTTTGTCTCTCTAACTCTCTCTGTCTTTCTATCTCCTGTCTCTCTATTTCTCTCTGTCTCTCGATCTCCCTCTGTCTTTCTATCTCCCTCTCCCTCTGTCTTTCAATCTCCCTCTGTCTTTCAGTCTCTCTCTGTCTCTCTATCTCTTTCTGTCTCTCTATCGCCTGTCTTTCTAGCTCCCTCTGTCTTTCTATTTCCCTCTGCTGTTCTAGCTCCTTTTGTCTTTGCATCTCCTTTTGTCTCTCCATCTCCTGCAATTCAATCTCTCTCTGCCTTTCCATTTCCCTCTGCATCTCCATCTCCTCTTTTTCCATCTCCCTCTGTCTTTCCATCTCCCTCTGTCTTTCCATCTCCCTCTCCATGACATTCTTTGCTCTCTTCTCCTCTACATTCTCTTCCTCCTCTTCCACCCCAGTGCCCGGGACGGCTCTCAAAACCTCCTGACTGCTTGGCTGTCGCCGAATGTTTCCGCCTGAGCCTCTCCTGGCACTGGTCTCCTGCTCCAGTCTCTTCGTCTCTCCCAGCCCCAGCGCAGTCGTCTCTTTCACCACTTCCGTGCCGTCCCCCGCACACATCCGCTCGGCGCTCGCACGCACATCTCTCGCCCTGACGTCTCCACGATCAGCGGGACCGGACACTCGCCCGGCTTCTCTGCCGTCGCTTTTCACCGTCTCTTCCACTCTCGCACCACCGGAGGCATTTTTGTCTTCTTGAAGGCCTTCTCCACGTCTCGGCAGTCTCCCCCGTTCGCTCGCTTCGCCTTTTTTCGTGTCGGCAACCGGTGACCCTTGGGACTCCGAACCTCTGTTCATTGCCGCGCCATCGGTGTGGTGCTTGGGCCCGGCTATAAATGGTCTTTCCATTACGTCGCGCGTGTTAGAAGACTCAGAAGATCGTGGTGTCCCTGAGCTGGGGGAACGGGGATGCGACACCAGGGGCTCGTCAGGCACGGGTGGAGATTTCTCGGCTTTGCTGGAGTCAAGCGACGACGGCGTCAAGGTCCCCGAGTTTGCCTGCGAAGTGGAGCCAGGGTGGTCGCACGGTGAGCGCGAGTTGTTCACAGAACGACGCGTCCGATTCGCTTCATGTGTGTGTTAGACACGGCTATCCCAAAAAGAGCAGCTCTTGTGAGCAATTCTCTGACGTGCTGCACAACCATGAGCACACAACGTCGGACAGCGATGCCGCGCAACTTCAAAAACATCCGCAGCCAGAATTGCGCAGATCCTGCGGAACAAATCCGAAACCGCTCACCTGCTTGACCTCCTCCACGGTGATGGGCTGAGTCTGGTAACGAGACGAACCGCGCCGCCTCCTGGATACCAGCCGGTCCCTCGGCGCCCCTGGTGCTGCGTCATCGCTGGGGGTTGTGTGCCCACGACCGGGAGACAGTGGCGCCCCCGCGGCGCCCGGCCGGAGCAGGCGGTCGAACAGCGCCATCTTCTCCGTGAGCGTGAGGGTGCTGGTGTCCGGAGCTCCATCCGATTGGCTCTCGTCGTCGTCGCGAGCGCGTGCCACGATCTCGGGCTTGCTCGCCACACTGCGGGTGCAGCAGTGAGATGGCGCGTGTGGTGTGTGTGTGAGCGCATGAGCGCACAGGCAAACAAAAAGCAAACATTCACCGTTCCGTTGTTGCGCGTGGCAACGGTGTGTTCAGGAGTCAAATGAAAAATACTCTCTCAAGAGCTGCTCTTTCAGGACTGCTGTGTCGAGCATCTAAAGATGCCTCTTACCTGGGAGAGGAAATGTTTTAAAGGAGAGAGCAGGAATGCTCGACATGGCTATCCTAAAATAGCAGCTCTGGAGAGCAATTCTCATATCGAGCTGTGGAATCCTATATGAAGAGTGGAGGTGTATGTAAATGTCATAAGGGCTTCAGGAGAGTGGGTAGCTTGTGTAATTTTAATTTTGCTCTTTTCACCATCTAGATGTCGGCAGATCGTCTTACAAGACGAATCAGGGAAGCCAGTCGAAGGGTGGGCAAAATAAGTGCCTAAAGGATCAGCCGAAGGCATCACTGACAAAGTGTAGTTTAATCCCTGCCAGCCTTGAAGCTGCTGCTGCAGAACACTGCACCTTGTGCCAGAAATACCACGAAGGTGTCCAGCTGACAGAACGAGGACTGACTGCGCATTGCCTGATGATGAAAGGGAACACAAGGTATATGGCCACGGTTGTTCCTGCCCCAATGGGTTGGTTACTTGCCCTGTCTGCAACAGGCGCTGTGCATCCCGAATTGGTTTATATGGTCACGAGAATACTGACAAAAGAGTAATGGGAGCCATCATTGCACACGATGCACTACATCAATGCAATGCAATGCAACAATTGCAATGCAACCATTATAGTGGTTTTCTATACGGTCCATAGTTTAGGCATGGCCACAATTGCACTGTGGCTTGTTTTGACTTTTCTATTTTTGAAGGAGATGTGCACAACGGCCTGTTAATGTTTCAGCAGCAGGTGGTGGTCACACCAGTGTCTGTAAGGAATGTAAAAGACAATATGTGCTATGTTGGGGTCCTGATTGAAGTGTGCTGTACGGTTATCACAGCCAACACCGCTGATGATACCACACATCGCTGTCACTTTCTTCTTTCTTACCATTGCCATCAATAGTTAAACAGCTTACACAGACCTCCTGCATCTGCCATTACAGCCTCATCTCTACCATCTGGCCATAGGTCTGCCCTTTGGTTGTTAATCTCTAGGCATCACTTAAATGCTTGTCTTGTTAACCTGCCTTCCTCTATCACATACCCCTATTCGATATGATCACCTATGCTCGCGTGGCTCTAACGAGCTTGATCTCTACATCAGTTCCCTGTATCCTTAACCTGGCTATTTGCCGTGAGTTGATGATACCTCGACACCCTCGTTACATCCATCGGGGCGTTGGCAACAAAAAAATCCCATTAAGCCACCCACAGTTGATTTCCCTACCCCCATCCCTGTATTAAGCCCTACATATCGGCTGCCGAGGAAACAACAAGTTAGACCGCGTCGATTGCTCTCTCTCCTCGCGACGTTTTGTGAACTTACAATTAGCGCACATCATCTGGACATAGAAATCCTAGCATCATTTGCATACATTCGTATATTCAGAAGCTTCTTTTCTAATTATTCTGTTAAAGTCCAGCTCTGTATAGCTGGCCAGCACGGAGCCACTTCTGTTCTCCCAGTCCTATTGGTGACCAAACTGCAGCAGATACTCATCTTATACTGAGAAAACCTAGGCAAGGCCCGTGCCAGTTCAGTATACCCACGAGAACACCGGAGGGATAGGTGAGGCCTCAGGCCCAAGGCAGCCTAAGAAAGGGCTGAGGTGGCCTCAGAGAGCATTTCTTCCAGAATTTTGCTCTGAGTCTCGAAAACATTTTGGCAAATCTGAATACAAGGGAGTGCACAGGCAGAATTAAAACCTAAATC
>JAZEWT010000023.1:7103907-7130071 GCA_036362905.1 Mordacia mordax | reverse complement strand
GATAATGAGATGAGAGACATATATGTACAGAACATTACAGACGTAGTGTGTACATTTTTGTTCGTTAACATTCTGAAGGGACAATTGAAAACTCTCCGGTGTGTAGCTGTGGTGCCCCATTAAAAATGCAATCATGAAACATATGAATTACTCAATGCCCGATACGCACATTCTAAAAACAGCATTACTCCGGGCACCATTATTTCTCAACCACCTCAAAGTTCCTTTCTTAATCTCCAAACAAGTACCGTGCGTCTTCATTCTTTATAAGTTCACGTTATGTGGCCTACAGCATTTCCCATTATCACCACAACTGTGCATGCAATAGTGCCACTCAGTCGGGGCACATTCATTGCCAGAACTATTACCTTATGAAATATTTTTCAGCCGTGGGGCACTTATAATGGCAAATGTATGACCATGACGGAGTGTTTGTCAAGCGTTGCTATTTTAGTAATTTCTTAAGCAGCATGAACCACATTAGATTGAATGATATAAAATATGTATAACTAGCATGAATTGTTGCAGACATAACTGTGCAGAACCATATTTAAAGGCATGCCTACTACCAAATGACATGAAGCGTGCCAAATCTTATTCAATATCAGAAACTAATTCGGGTTGAGTTTGGAAAGTGGCGATTTGACCACCAGACACAAGTTGTGACAGACAGGCTTTAGAGCATACAGCAAGCAGTAGAGCAAATTCCATCGTTTCGCTGTACTTCTATGATCTCTCATATATGTACCCTGCCTGCACTAACATGCACTGACCCTCAAGGTAAAGTTTGTCCAAATAACCTCCACGATCCAAACAGCATGGGATGGGCATTCATCCGTCCAACAGTAGTTCGACGAAACGGCTATATGTACATGTACAACGTGGCCTGGACCTCTGTAATCACGACGGAGAGTGCAGCGATGGTTGTTGCCGAGTCTCTGGCGGTGGCTCGAAGGAATGTAACGATTCGTACATTTTAAATAGATTCTTACGGTCACGACATGCATGCACTGTGAGTCGTGAATAGGCAAGAGGCGCTGTCAGCGTCCGTCAAGACACAATGATAAACTGTGCGTGGACGTTCTGTCCGCTAGCAAGAGCAGCGGCTGGGGTAATGACACTGGCTGCATGGCCAGCGAGCTCACAGACGTGTGCAAAGTGCCTCTCGCACAGGGATTTTATGCACAAGCTCCATTTATAGCGATCGATGCCCGTATTCCATTACCGCAGAGAATGCGGCGCCAGTGGGTTGCGCCACAATCGCAATTAAGTGCATTCATTTTCACCCATGCTCAGTCGTGACTTGTCGATCTGCGCAAATAACGTTAATGTTTGCACTTACAGAGCGCTTTTCACCCGAGGGTCACAAAGCGCTGCGCAGAGATGTGGGGAGAACGGCCACGTCGGCAACAGCATCAGAGTAGATCAATTACGTACAAAAAAAATGACCATAAATCAATGAAGGACGTCAAATAACAAATTCAATAATTGTTAAACAGGGCGGCGCGGTGGCCCAGTGGTTAGCGCTGTCGCCTCACAGCAAAAAGGTCCCGGGTTCGAATCTCTCGGCTCGGGTGCCTTTCTGTGTGGAGTTTGCATGCTCTCCCCGTGTCCGCGTGGGTTTTCGCCGGGCACTCCGGTTTCCTACCACAGTCCAAAAAGCATGCTGCTACATAGGTTCATTGGCTCGCAGGCTAAAAAATTGCCCCGCAGTGCCTGGCGATGGACTGGCGTCCCATCGTCGGTATATTCTTGCCTTGCGCCCTGTGTCTGCCGGGATAGGCTCCGGCTCACCGCGACCCTGTACAGGACTAAGCGGTTTCTGACAATGACATGAGTAAAGTAACAGTAACAAATTACAATCCCCCCCCCCGCCTAAACAGCTCGGCAGACATTCCAGACATTTATGACGGTAGGAATGCAATTTCAAGATAGTGTTAAACGAGGAGTGGGATTAAATTGAGTTACATTGGCTTAAACAAATAAACAAAGCCAAGTAGGTATTGATAATGATGACGATGCATCGAAGATACACATATAATGCAACACAGTCACACAGACTTCTCTCAGTCACAAGCACTCGGGTCACAGAACGGCTGAGGATGCCTGTAATGTAGGAGGTGAAACGTCGCGAATGAGTGAGGAAGAACGCTCAACGCGACTATCCCGAAAGAGCAGCTTTTGAAAGCAATGATTAGATCCAATTTAGTCAACAAATGTGATACACCCGTACATCTATCACATTACAAGCTATGCATGCACAGAATATAATTATCGTAAGGCATATCTTTTCATTATTCAGTTTGAATAGCTTGTTTTACTGGTCCCTTTACTGTATAAAATCTCGAGTAAACCGTATGTCCCAACACCGAATAAGTCCACATTGTAAATTGTTGTAACAGTAATCTCTCCCTCGCAGAAATGTGTTACTCTGCTCTCAGTAGGTGATATCGATTCTTCTGTAGAGCTTTGCTGTATAAATTGGTGTCAAGAGTTTTTCTAAAGCTTCAAAAAGGAGTTACGACGTTACAACAACTGTATCGACTTTAAAAGGTCACAAAAAGACACCGTGCCCAGCGGGTTGATTTGAATGTGTTGGAAAAACAATATCTGTAATTTCCAACGGGACATTTATTCAAGGGAAGGTGAATTGAGGAGAATGAGGGTTACGTGGGGTGATCATTTTAAATCAGAGCAACCTTGGCTGGACAGTGTTAAGCCGCCCACAGGTGCCACACGGGCTCATGTATAAATAGCATGTGAGCAGCAGACTGTGGCGGGGAGATAACGCCACTCAGTAGTGGCACAGGAGATTATGGGTAGGAGGACATGACTTGAGTTGGGGTAGAGAGGCGATTGATTGCTCTGGGATTTCTACCAGATGATTTCTATTGTCCTTCATCTGACACCACCTACCACCCCCAACCTCACTCGACCAACATTACTTATGTCTCTCTGTGAACCTCGATACTGTTTCAAGAATGGCCAAAAATGCTAAGAGTTTTCTTTCCGCTCAGCGAGAGTGCATAAAAATAAGCTCGCGTTCAATGAACTTGATATTTTATTCATTAGTTTAAGGAAGCTGCAACTGGATGACCTTCCTTTGGAGGAATAATACATGCATTTGCGACACTGCATTCACTGAGGTGCATTGGCACAGAAAACAAAAACTCAACACAGTCGTCAATAATATTACCCTGAAATGAAAAAAAAACACACATTTATATGATTGGTGACCTTGCAGGCAATGACTCTTCTTAATCACACATGGGAGAACAGAGATTGGCAGTGTGTGTCATTGCACCCAGTGGTGGATCTAAGTCAGTGGGACTTATAAAGGCTATCTCCCCCTCATTGAGACCCTGAACATAGGTATATTTAGTTGATATTTACCAGAAAATAATAGCTTTTTAATTACTATTAACATCGGGCAGCATTTGATATGTTTCCAATTTTAAAATTGCCTCCAAACCGCTGGGTCTCACTTCCAGCCAAGTCACAAGAACCGATTACCTGCCTTGCGAACGCAATTCTAGCTTGAAATCTCCAATCACGCACACCATGTCATATTCTCCATCCGTACGGAAATCGTTTGTTTGTGCCAGCTCTAGCAGCACACGGATTTCTTCAGACTCAGCAGATTTGGTGGACCCCTGCAAGCATTCGTAAATGGAAAATGTCCTCTTATATTACTCGAATTTTTGTTATTAATCGTCCAATTTTTCTGACACGGCACGCTTGTTTTGATAATTTAGGGGAAGCACATGCGGGTTTTTTTTTATTCCATACGAGACACTACGCATTGTCACAACACTCTGCTGACACGCCAGGCTCAACAGAGAGACAAGGATGACATTTTTAAAAGGAATACCTGTCAGTAATTAGCAATCTGATTGGAAGCATTTTGTGAGACATGAGTGGGGAAGCAGTCCATTTAAAATGTTCGTCGTGGCTCGCAGTATATATTTGGTGACTAAATGCATCATGCGCTGCTAAACAATGCTAAACAAATATATTTGGAGAGAGAGGGGGGGGGCAAGAGTTCAAAGGATGCCGAGAGAGTTGGAAAACTCAACATCGGGCGTAGGCATCAGAGACGTCCCACTGAGTGCAGGTAGAGGGCATTCGTCTCGTATTCCACTTGCCATACTGACCCCGCATAGCGCATGTGATGGGCTTTCATGTAGACAATGCTGTCTTCTTGACCTCAGGGGGTTTAACTGTGTAATGCAAAAACTGATTTGTTTGCGATTTATTTTTATCACGACTGGCCGGAGCTACAGCAGGCTGCATTGCCAACAACAAAACTTCCCTGCCACGTTCTCACCGATGTATTTTCAGTTTTAACTGTGGATTTCAGCGCGTGCGTTCACGGAATGTAAGCGTCAGTACCACTCCCCCATGTCATTCGTAGCGTTGTGACTGCTTCGAAAAGCTGCTCTCTCGGGACAGCCGCGTCGATCGCTTCCTCTCTCCACCTCGCGACGTTTCGCCTCACACGTTAGAGGCATCCTCAGGCCTCGCGAGGTGGAGAGAGGAAGCGATCGACGCGGCTGTCCCGAGAGAGCTGCTTTTCGAAGCAATCATCATGCATCGAGCCGTGAAAACCTACATCATTACATTCGTAGCACTGTCCACATTGACGTTCACGCGACACGTAGATTGAGCAGATTTTCGCTAAGGAGACTGGATTGTCACCGAGAGAATCTCTTAATAACTTTGTGGCATGTGGACATATGACTGGCACAACGTTTACTACCCGGAAATGCGAGAACGATGGCGATATCTGGAAGTCACACTTTATTCCAATAGAACCAATTTCAGTCATCCAGTGTACATGCGTTCCACACAAGCAACAACAACTGCCATTCGCCACTGAGTGTTGGTTACTTCAGACGATATGCACCTTGAGACCACATGAAATGTCCAAGGCTCGCTGGCCAGGAGGTCACGGGACAGAGCCAGGTATCATGGGTTGCCCGACTGAGATGACACATGCAACCCAGACACGCACACAAAGATCCCTCTTTGGACGCTATGAACTACTGGGAAAGGTCATATGGCCACAGCACACCGAAAAGTTGTCATGGGTAAAATCATGCTCTTTGTCTTCCCAGCGTTGACATTTACATCTGTGTAAATAGTCTTGAAAATGGATCATAACATTATCTTGGTGGAGAAGTTTGCATGCTCGAATGAACCCTAGAGCTATCATCTACAGTTCAGCACTCCTGCTAAGGTCTCACTTGGTGGACGGGTTTGGGGGGAGGTTCCAGACAAATGGTGATCGAAAGACTCTGACTAAAGGGTGTTGGTGTCAGGAAGGATATGGGAGCACACAAATTTTACTCCAATACCCACACCACTCCGGCGATGGACTGGCGTCCCGTCGTCGGGTGTATTCCTGCCTTACGCCCTGTGTTTCCGGGATAGGCTCCGGCTCACCGTGACCCTGTATAGGATTAAGCGGTTTCAGAAAATGAGAGATGAGATGAGATGAGACCCACACCACTGGAGTGCAACTGGCCAATCTGGATCAACCTGAAAACTGACCATTTAAATCCGCAACAAAACGTAATAGTATGATTTAAATACATGTTACTTCCAGTCACTTTTAATTTTTAGCTCTGTATTAAAGGTTTTCATTAAAAAATATAATTGAAAGAGCTTTTGTTATATGCAAATGTTTGTCAAACCCCTTGCACGACAACTGCAAGCTTGGTGGAACATCGTGATTGCATCACGTTGTTATAAAAATGTAATCACAGCATTTATTTGCATTGAGTGTTATTTTTATCTGGGTCGTGACGGGAGGGAAAACACGCGACCCATCAGCAACTGCAATAACAGCGATAGCATTCACGTGTTTCCTGAGATTCGGAAGGAAAAAAAACGCGTGCGTATTGTGCGAGCCCAGACCCGTTATCACAGCGCGCACGGGGGGGAGGGAGGGAGGCTGATTTTGTGACCGTGCCAATCTGCGGCGTGCCGCGTTCAATCGAACGCGCGCCCTCTTCTGCTAATATCTCATCGACAATGCCCTCGCACGCACCACGCGGGCCACGCGGGCCACGCGGCGAAGCCCTCGCCATCGCGTGCACATTTTCCTGCTGGTCTTGAAAATCACATCAGTGCTGCGATCACGGCTCCTCAACATCGGTTATTTATTCGATGGTTTATTATCAGCATCTGCTTTAATTGTGGGTGGAAATTGTAAAAAAAAACCTCTTACAAGTGAGGATGTCAACATAAACGACGTTTGTATTATTGTATTATAGTAATCACAGTTCGGTCAGTTGTCATCATTATCAATACTGCTTAATCTTGTACAGGGTCAGCGTGAAGCCAGAGCCTATCCTAGCAGACACAGGGCACAAGGCAGGTCTATACCCAGTATTGGATGCCAGTCCATTGCAGTGTACCTCCGGCAATTTAGCGAGGCGAATTAACCTAGGCAACGTGTCATTGGAGTGTGTGAGGAAACAGGAGTACCCAACGAAAACCTGTCTGGACACAAGGAGAACATACAAGCTCCAGACAGAAAGATACGGAGCCTGGAGTTGAACACCGGGACCTTCTTGCTGTGAGGCAGCAGCGCTTCTTACTGCACCATTGTACCACACCTATTTTTTTATTTCGCTTCTTTAATGCATCCGCCACCCGTAGCTCATTTTCCAGATTATCCATATTCGCAGGGATGCCTTCATTAACAAGACGCGGAATTCTCAGCGCCAATCTCACACGTTCTGATGGGATTCGCACCATCGAGAGGGAATGCTTGCACAGGCATGCAACTTCTGTCCGTTTTTTGTATGCATCCGCTCAAATAACTAGCATTCAGGTTGAACGATCTCAGGAGACACATTATGTTTGGTACTACTTACAATCACCATGACAATCAAGAGCAGACGTAAGACCCAAACATCTCAGTTTTTGTTTCTGCGGTGACTTACCAGTACTCATCAAAGGCCCAGGTCAAGAGGTCATCATTGACATGCTGTTCAGCTAACCGCATATGGCCACTTATTTTCCTATGCTCCACCAAGTTGACAACCGACTCCAATTTCTGTCCCTGCGGTCTCATCGCCATCCTATCACCATCTCACCACTTCACGTCTTCTCCTAGGTGGCCAAACCTCAGGGGGCCTCGCCACTGCCCGTGACGGTGAATTTGGCCTCCTCCAAGTCTGTACACCTGTGTCCAATCCCTCGCAAACTCCCCAGATTGTAGCTCCACAATTTCGTCTTCTAAACGTCAAAGTTGTTTACACTATCTTTCCATTACGTAATGATGAGAGTATTTATGCAAACTTAAAACCCAGCTGTTAATTTTCTCATAGCTTTGTTAAAGTCGAGCCCTTTCATTGGTACAGTACAGTAAATACCACAGATGCAGCCTTGCTTGTGCTTGGCAATGCCCACTGGTGTCAGAAGCATCTCCACTGGAGGGTAATAGGCCTACTCTTCCATGCTGGAGAGACATCTCGGAGGAGGTGGAAGCACTCGTGGTTTTTCACGATCACACACAACTTGGTGTCCCAACCGAGACTGTCGGGCGGACAGACTTCGAGGGATCCAGGGAATCGCACATTTCTTCGGCTGCCACGCCGAGGGATGGAGCCGGCAACGTCTCATCTCATTATCTGAAACCGCTTAATCCTATATAGGGTCACGGTGAGCCGGAGTCTATCCCGGAAACACAGGGCGTAAGGCAGGAATACACCCGACGACGGGACGCCAGTCCATCGCCGGGCATTGCGGGACAATTTTAGTCTGCGAGCCAATCAACCTATCCAGGAGCATGCTTTTGGACTGTGGGAGGAAACCGGAGCGCCCGGCGAAAACCCACGCGGACACGGGGAGAGCATGCAAACTCCACACAGAAAGGCACCCGAGCCGAGAGATTCGAACCCGGGACCTTCTTGCTGTGAGGCTTCAGCGCTAACCACTGGGCCACCGCGCCGCCCGCCGTCAACGTTTGCTTTTGCAATCGGTGTTCTGTCGCACGACGGTCGCACGACGAACAGAGAAGCCTCACACTCGGCCACCCGGTTGGACTCATTCATTCCCAGCAGACATTGGTAACGCAGACGAGCGTGCAGGCGGTGCAGGCGGTGCAGGCGGTGCAGGCGGCTCAACACAATAATCACCACGTTCGTGCGAGTCAACAGTCAGCACTCTTGGCTCGCTCATGGAAAATAACAAAGAAACGATGACCGTTATCGTTTTTAAGCCGTGCATATTAATGAGAGGCAAAACTGGCCTTGGTGAATAATGCATCCCTCTGGGTCCCAGGTAACGGCCGTGAGCACAGAGCAGCAATTTTACACGCACACACGTATGCTGCATTGTAACGTGAAGGAGGTTCCGGTGGTGGAACGGTAAAGTGTACTTAGTGTACTACACTATGAAGATTGTTCCTTGAGTTTGAGTCCCTGGCCAAGGGTAGTAACCACTTCTGCCCCCCTCACATCCACTCCTCCCACCTTTAACAACTTATGGGGAAGAGAATACATTGGTCAAACAACGCTCATGACTAACACGGTGTGGGGATGCCTTCATCCAGCGTGGATTGATAATGGGCTAAGAATGAATATCATATAAGGCAACTCATCCAAACCAAACCTCGAAGCTAACTGTGTATAGTGGGTGGGATAAATATCGGAACTGTATTTATTTAAGGCAGTGGACATAGATTAAATAAACCAAGGTACTCTCACATTCGCATTTCCTTAAGACATTGTACATCGTTTAATTAATGACTCTATGTGAGTGCCATCAACGCGTACAGTTCCTCAGCGTTTGCCGAGAAGGCTCGTGAATGATACTCAAGGCGATTTAATCATGCCACCCACCAGCCACATCAGCATCAGAGCGACGCTCACAAGTGCAAGCTGAACATAAAGCGGGTACAATGCAGTGAGCTGGAAGAGTGAGAGCACAGCCGATGCATTCTTCCAACGCCTGTTAAAATAATAATGCCCTTTATCAGTCTACAACAGCCTCTCAGAGTCTCAAAGTTTATACAGCAGGGTCCTGCCATGTTTGACTAGTTCTATTATTGAGTTTTTGGTATGTGAGAGAACTTTATATGACAGGATAAAACCCAAAGCTGGACAACAGTGGACTTTAAAATCCATTTTTGGATTGCTGTTAAACCTGAGGCTGATTCATGATCTTTGGTCGGTGATCCATCTCCACTTGTAGCGGGCTCACCACCTGTCGATATTCATTACGGGAGTTCTTCAGATGGGTCTCTGCAACATTGTTTTGTCTCGTTTTTGACTCTTCAAATAGCTTGCGTGATCTGACACCGTTGTCTCAAGCACCTGCTTGGCTGCTTGACCCATGTCCGTCTTTTCTTCGATTCAGAGGTGGTAACCCTACCGCCCTCTACGTGGACCCAAAATGCACATGGCCTGGCATGAATGCTGCGAAGATAATGCCAGCGCCACCCAGCGCCACCCGCGCCCAAAGTGTAAGCGAAATTGTGGAAATTAAGTGAGCCGGTGGTTCATGTATTTAGTGGAAAAGTGGGTGGGAGGGGGTGACAGTGGGGTGAAAGGGCTGGCAGGAATATGTGTTAAAGCGACGACTTTACTCACTCATAAACTAATAATGTGTTATTACATTGTTATGGAGTGGGAGGAATTTATATGGGTCATTGATTCAGTCACTATCAATACGTTTAATCCTGTAGAGAGTCGCGGTGAGCCAGAGTCGATCCTGCCAGACCTAGGGTGCATGACAGGGCTGTACCTGGGATGAAACACCGGTCCGTGGCAGGGGAGAGTTTTAGTGAGCAGGCCAATTAACCTCGGCAGCATGTATTTGGGGTGGAGTACCCAGTATGCATGTGGCGGGAAAATGGAATACCCAGCAGAAACCTACGGTGGACACAGGCAGAATATGGAAACGCTACATAGAAAAGAACCAAATATGGGAATCAAACGTGTAATCTTCTGGTTTAGAGATAACAGCGCTGGTCACGGCACTGCCATGCAATGCTAGTCGGGATACATGCGAGACATACAGTTCACAAAAATCGCATGACATTACATGCTTTTACGCAGAGCGATTGATAATAATAGTTGAAATTCTAGAGTGCTTTTCACCAGAGGATCACAAAGCGCTGCACAATGCTGAGAAGAGAATGGCATTTCAACAATAACAACACCTGAATGGCATATCAGCAACAATTTATGTTTATTATTACAGCAGAAAATAGCCAGTGAGATGGCAAGTTCTGGATGTGAGAGTCCTGTGACGCAGCAAGCGTCTGAACTGAACAACGCATAAAGACAAAGAATAAATAAACAAACTCATAGCACCAATTTGACCGGCACTGTGATGCAGTGGCTCCGGGTACTCCGGTTTTCTCCTACCGTCCAAAGACACGCTGCTGCCTCGGTTAATTGGCCTGTTAAGTAAATTGCCCTAAAACGTGCCTTGCAATGTCACATCCTGGGTATAGCCCCACCTTACACCCTGTGTCTTGCGGGATAGGCTCTGGCTCCTCGCGACCCTGTATAGGATTAAGCGAGTACTGACACTGAACCGGTAGCATCAATTTGTGCAAAGATGAAACCATAATAATAATAATAAAGATTACAGTAACACGCAAAATTGCACAAATAAACAAGTTCACAGCCCGGCCCACACAGAAGGACTCACTTCACGTTCTGTGCTCCTGCCATCTCCTGTCACCCTGATGCAGGATACAGTGTCAGCTTCATTGGCCTGGTAATAATTGCAACAGGCGTGCCATGTAAAGTAATCATTGGACAATGCAAAATTGATTGCCGTTAGCGAAGCGCCTGTATATTTAATGCATTGGCATACATTTTTTAATGCAATGATTCGCAGACTAGCTTATAATTAAACCTATGCGTGACTCGCAGGAATCTGCGCAAACATTTAAGAGTGGAATCTGTCCACTGGCTGCACTCATCAGTGTGAAATGTGATTAATGTCAGAAAGATGGATTAAACTTAATTAGATGTGAGACATATGCAGTCGCTGCGGCTCATTGCAGAAACTACATTACATGCAGCAGACAGGGACAATTGCCTGGTAAGATTGTTTAATGGATGAAACTAAAATTAAATGCAGTTACATGACTTGTGTGCGGGGTGGCACAGTGAGTTGCATTGCCGCCTCACAGGCAGAAAGCCCTGCGTTTAAATCTCACCTCGTGTGCCTTTTTGCGGGGAGTTGGCATATTTTCTCTGTGTCGGTGTGGGTATTCATTGGGTACTCCGGTTTCCCCCCATCATCCAAAGGCACGCTGTTTACGTTAATTGACTTGCTGACTAAATTGGCCGAACAGAAATTGGCATTCCATTCTGGGTTACAGCCCTGCCTTGTGCCCTCTGTTTGCCAAATCAGGCTCTGGTTCTGCATGACCCTGCACAGAATTAAGCGGGTACTGGTAATGACGATGAGCGTATTGGGTGCGTTCAGTTCAACTGTTCCGCAGGATCCATTATGTGGACGTTGCACATACCTCTGGCACCAAAACTTGTCAAAAGCAAGAGAGAGCGCGACTATAGCATGAATTTACACCCAACAAACTTGCCACTTAACTACTATATAACATTAAAACTTGCCTTTTACCGCGTCGCCATGAATCTCAGAAGCTCAGCAGTGTTGATTGATCCTGACAAGTGCTTAGATTGGCAATCAGCGTGCATAATAGGTGCTACGGGCTGCAGGGCTACGTGGTAGGACAGCGCAGCAAAATCCATTGTTGCGTTGTACTTATGTGCTCCATCGATGCTCCCCAAGTACACGAAACAACCTTACTGAGAGGAGCATTAAGTGTAGTCAAATAACTCCCCTGTGACCACACGCCATGGGAAGACCATCAACCAGCCGTCACTGACATTCACTGTGCACGTACCGGCTTGTGTAAATAAAACTCCCTCCTCGCACCGTTGTTGCTGAACCGCTTCATGTTCCTCGAGTGTTCCTCCATGACCATGGTGCCCTCATTTATTGTTGTTGTTGTTTGTAATTAGTTTTACTTTGCTTGGTGGATTGTCAAATAAAAACTATCCAACCAGCGAGCTGCAACTGCATAACGATGGATATGACTTGTAAACGGGACGTGCGCCCGGTATTGGGGTCACGGGAGGCAGCGGGAATTTTGGAATAAAGCCGGTCATCCTCCTAAACAAGCATCCGCTGACTGGCAAACTGGGAGATTAGCAATGCCTCAGCAAGCGCTCGCTGCCCTGACCTCCACTGCAATGTGTGACGAGCAGCAGTTGGCATCAAGCTGGAGTGGCAAACATAGCAGTGACTCAAACTGAACTGCACGCAACTGCGTGGCGACCATCGATCATAATGCTGCTCTGCTTCGCTTGAAGCAAACAAAACCATGATGCAGTGAAGCAATGCATCAAGCTGTGTGGCACTAAGTTCACCTGAACACTAATAGATGAATCCTATGGCTTAATAACCCAGAATGTGCCCAACCGAGACAGATCTCAGAACCTAAGAAGGTTTGAACCTCTATAGTGCTCAGACAAAAAATGTGATCATGAAATGAAACGGAGGATAGGGATGGGCAAAAATGGCTTTTTCAGAATTATAAAGATACTGATAAATAATAAAATGTCTAAGGGTAAGAAACTAAGAGTTCTCGATTGTTACGTTATACCAGTTTTCACCGGGATGTAAGACAATATGACCAAGTGTAGAACAAGAAAATTGTCTCATCTCATCTCATTGTCTGAAACCGCTTAGTCCTATACAGGGTCACGGTGAAGCCGGAGCCTATCCCGGCAGACACAGGGCGCAAGGCAAGGATATACCGACGATGGGACGCCAGTCCATCGCCGGGCACTGTGGGACAATTTAGCCTGCGAGCCAATAAACCTATGTAGCAGCATGCTTTTAGACTGTGGGAGGAAACCGGACACGGGGAGAGAACATGCAAACTCCACAAAGAAAGGCACCCGAGCCGAGAGATTCGAACCCGGGACCTTCTTGCTGTGAGGCGACAGCGCTAACCACTGGGCCACCGTGCCGCCCCCATCTTGAAAGTATCTTGGACAATTCACACCTCAAATGAAAAAAATGTTATCATGAATGGGATGTGGAAAGAAAGTGTTGAATCACACCAGAAGGGGACGGTCGAAGTTTCTCGGGCACATTGAGGAAAGAGGGCATTTAAAATCTGGTTATAACTGGGAAATTTAAATGGAAGAGAGATCGTAGATGACAGAGATTGACTTACGTCAAGAGTCTCTCGAGATGGATGAACATATCAACAATGGACATTCTTCGACGTTCAAACAGCAGAGATTTGTGTAAGACCATTGCCCTGTTGGATATGGTATTTAGAGGAAGGCGTGCTTAGATGAGCGATCACCATGTGCAACAGGTTTCATAGGCTACATGGCTAAAGATGCAGGCAGCATCAAGAGAGCAGCAGCACAACGCAATGTTGTGCTGCATTTCTATGGTTTTACGTCCACGTCCGTCCCCAGCTGTCGCCAATCCACACGGAGCAGTGTGCTGAAATGATCCGCACTACCGCTGAGCGTGAGGAGACCTTCATTGAGCAGTGAGTGGCTTGACAACAAGGCTGCACATGTATCTGTACTTATAACACAACGTTTCAAACATCGATTCATATCGAGTCATCAATCAGCACACACAGCCCTCCCCATCACATTATTCTGAGTGCTTCGGTTAATGGGAAACAAATGAGGCTGAGAATTTAAATGTTAGTTTCATTGATATGCGTTGAGATTGGATGCGTGAGACAAAATATGTTCCCCAAGTGTAGATAAAATGCCAGTTTCACGAACGTATTAAGTACTGATGTCGGTTTTCCCGGCTCGATGCTCTCAGGAGCTGCTCCCTCGGGATGGCCGTGTCGCGCGTTCCTGATTCCCACGCTGGAGAGATCATCATGCTATGCCGAAAGGTCAGCCATTAACAGTAATTCTGACATCATAAAGTAATTCTCTCACGTCACCTTCGAAGGCCATTCTCTGACAAGGTAACGCACCGCTAATTGCGAGAGGTGCAAATGGAATCGTCTTAGTCTCACAACACGATGCTGACAGCGTAACAGGAACGCGCCATTGGAATTCATTAAGAAAATAATCTTGCTGCGACAGTCTCATCTCATTATCTGAAACCGCTTAATCCTATATAGGGTCACGGTGAAGCCGGAGCCTATCCCGGAAACACAGGGCGCAAGGCAGGAATACACCCGACGACGGGACGCCGGTCCATCGCCAGGCATTGCGGGACAACTTTAGTCTGCGAGCCAATCAACCTATCCAGGAGCATGCTTTTGGACTGTGGGAGGAAACCGGAGTACCCGGCGAAAACCCACGCGGACACGGGGAGAGCATGCAAACTCCACACAGAAAGGCACCGGAGCCGAGAGACTCGAACCCGGGACCTTCTTGCTGTGAGGCGTCAGCGCTAACCACTGCGCCACCGCTGCGACAGTACAGTAACAAAACCAGCAGAGATGATGTCTGAGTAGATACCAGTGCATAAGAGGCAACTGAGTACTGTTGTGCAGCTCACCGAAAATGACACTTCCCAATCCCGCTGGAGAAACAGAGATGACTCATTGTTTCCTATCGCTGTGGCATAAGAGCAAAAAATGTGCCACCAGATGCAAAATGGTGCTGAGACATTACGTTTATTTTCCAGCTGCGTATGCAACGTTTCTCTCGCGTATGCGCTGATTAATGAATATTTCCAATTACTCTTTACCCGTAAGCATTACCTTTGAGCAGTACGCGGTGGGGGTGGCACGGTGGCCCAGTGGGTAGCGCTGTCGCCTCACAGCAAGAAGGTCTCGGGTTCGAATCTCGGCTCGGGTGCCTTTCTGTGTAGAGTTTGTGAGTTCTCTCCCCGTGTCCGCGTGGGTTTTCGCCGGGCACTCCGGTTTTCTCCCACAGTCCAAAAAAAACATGCTGCTGCATAGGTTTATTGGCTTGCAGACTAAATTGCCACAGTGCCCGGTGATGGGCTGGCGTCCCGTCGTGGGTATATCCCTGCCTTGTGCCCTGTGTCTGCCGGGATAGGCTCTGGCTCGCCGCGACCCTGTACAGGACTCAGCGGTTTCTGACAATGAGATAAGAATAATAATTGAAGTGGTTTATTAAATTAAAGCAAAACAAACAAAACATTCCAAACAAAGTTGTAGTTAAATGATATTGCTTTATTTTGGAAGCGTTCCCAATTAATCACGTGCGTGTTGTTTATGAAGACCAAGGCACTGATAGCATTTTAGGCAGAGCTCAACCATTCCACATAACATCACGTGGCTAAACTTGGCCAGAGCCACAATAGCACGTGATAAATTTCCCGGTATCTTTATGACTCAACGGGACATAAACCACTGATGCTGCTTTAACTTTCCCTGTGGAGGATAACGATTTCTTTTTTCCATTGTGTTCAGGACAGACAATGGAACGCCTCTTGAACATTAATAATGGAAAGGTCAACACTTTACGTTGACCCGTTGACATTTATCAGAAATTCTTGAAAATCTCAGCGTAATGTTGTTCTTCTCGAAAGACTGATCCCTCCAAAACAAACGCGGATGTTTCACCACTTGCTCAGCACTGCCATCCGAGTGGAGCAGCCGCCAGCATTCTCGAGCAGCCCTGATTGCGGATGAATAATGAATGAGGGAGGTCAACATTGGTCATGCCTTGAACTTGTAACTCAAACTCTGAGCACGCCCAACTCTTCTCCCAGCTGGGCTATATCCCACCTATGACACATACATACACACTAACATACATAAATACATATTCGCTCACCCACACACACGAGGAACTATGACACACGCGTCCCCTCTTTGGCCTGTGTGGACTGTAGGGTCAAGTGATGTTGGCGCCTATTATGGCCAGCTTGGCACATGACGGGGTGGGGTGTTATCGGGCAGCCTTTGTGTGGCCAGAGTTGATGGGAGCATCTCCACGGGTGCCCATTTCTGGAGTGGCTGACCCAGGGGTGGCCTCTACTGGGAACTGGAGCCAGGTGGATGGCATTCGTGGTGCAGTGCGAAGCTACATGCCCACGTATGTAAAGATCTGTGGAGACAGATGCATGTGTACATTTAGAAACAAACTTATGTGTGCACACAAGACCAATATCTCCTGCGTAGCATTAACACACGTTTTTGGGGCAAGCTCTATTAGCGAAGACATATGAACGCCTGCGGAGCAGACGAGGGGGTGGGTGGCTGGCACCATGCCCGACCGTATTTGTCTCCCCAGTGGGGATGTTGACACACCACACTTGGTAATCATGTTGAGGCTGAATCTCCACAGGAGAGGCCAAGCGCGAGTCCAGATAATAGTCAGTGGTGTTGACTGCGAACAAAATTCGAACTTTGACCAGAGGGTTTGTAGCGCAGTGTGCTAACTCCTACTATACTACTTCCCTCACACACACACAGACAAAAATCCCCTTTTAGCCTGCGCAGACTGACGAGCCATGTGCTGCGAGTGAGCAGCTATAAGGGCCAGCAGATGGGACCGGTGCTGTGGCTGCCCGTCACGCTCGCCCCTGCAGTGCTGACTTGCAGAGTCTCGTTTTAGGTTGTGTCAATATAGGGGAGTGGCCCAGACCATGTTGCGACGCCAATTCCCAACGGTGCGAAAGGCTAGGAATCAACCCAATTAGCTGGAATTAGAGCGCAAGCCACCGACGATAATGTCACACTGCTCCTCGTCAAGCAAATACTCACACACATATTCATTCCTTCACTCATTTACCCGGCTGACGCATTCACACGCTCTTGCGACATACAGCAAACACACACAGACACACGTACGACCCTATTACTGGCATTTGGAGTAACGAAGACAAAGATCCTGCATATAACCGTAACATACTTTTGAAGCAAGTGCTGTTAGCGAGTGCCTATGAAGGCCAGAACGGCACACAAGGAAGGGTCGGAGAGTACCATGGCCAGCCACCTTTGTCTCCCTTAGTGGTGATGTTCACACACCACACGAGGTACCCATTCAAGGCCGAGTCGACATAGGGGAGACCCACGACCGTTTCAAATAGCCCTCACTTGTGCTGGTAGCCGCGAGCTGGCACCAAAGTCGGGCAGCCGGGTTCATGGCACAGCGCGCCAACCGCTGCACCACCGCTCCCCAACTGGCCCCAACACACGCGCGCACAAGCGTGACCGCACAGCGCACGCGGTGACATGAAGTAACTGTGAAACTATTTAAAGTGTCTTCAGCCTCCTCGGCCGCTAAATTTAGACAGCGCCGCACTAGGGTTGCACCCAAATGAAAATAGCAGGCACGTAATGTGGATCTCCAACACGGGACTGCCTGAAAATTGTCCCCATGGCCCAGATGCACCAGAAAACTCCCCCAGGCTCTGCTTTACCCCCCTTGCAATATCCACTCAGTATCATCACTTTGGTAGCGTTTTGTTGGATTCATTAATACAGTTGGTTATATTACACTTGGGCACTCATCCACATCCATCCTTCATTTGTTTAACAATTATTGTATTCGTTGTTTTATGTCCTTCATTGATTTCTGGTCATTATTTTACTTAATTCATCGACTCCCGATGCTGTTGTTGACATGGCCGTTCTCTCCACAGCGCTGTGCTGCGCTTTGTGGCCCTCGAGTGAAAAGCGCTCTAGAAATGCAAGATATTATTGTTATCAGTACAAAATGATCGCACACTTGGGCGCGCGAGCATTTGCATGCGCAATAGTAAACATGACATAACTGTGTTTACAGCACTTTATCACACACCCAGTGGATATTTACAAAATCTCCATTAGTACTGTACCGTATACATATGTAAAAATCGGACAAGAGTTTACATCTCTCCACACAAAATAAAATAAAGCCATTGAATCATTTCCCCTGCAATGTTCTCAACCAATGTTTGCCAGCAGCATTTGCCAAAGCAGTTATCCGTTCTAGGAGATAACGGTAAGGAATGGATAGGGTCTTCGTGAATTCTCACTGAATATTTTTCAGGTCGCTGCTAGACTGAAACAGCCAAGTGACTGGCATTCACAGTGAGAGATTGGTGGATGTGCTGTGGAAGGTGTGAACAATATCTTCCGGATTACTGACCCAGACAGATCGAATATAAGCCCTGGAAATGAATATTGTGCATTGATCAAGGATATATTTCGCCTTTGCATTAACGGACCCACCAGTCGTTTGCAAATTCCTACCTTCCACAGACCTTCTTAGTATCTCATCTCATTTCATTGTCTGAAACCGCTTAGTCCTATACAGGGTCACGGTGAAGCCGGAGCCTATCCCGGCAAACACAGGGCGCAAGGCAAGGATATACCGACGATGGGACACCAGTCCATCGCCGCCTTCTTAGTATCCACAGCTTAATAGGGGTCCAAATAACCTTTAAATTGGGAAGTGCTGCTGATGCCCAAATGGCTCGGATCAGTGTTGAACTGACCACACTAAGATTCTGGTTTAAACCTTGGCCTGTGATTAAACTGGGACCTCAGCTGTAATTAAATGATGGTTTCAGCCCTGTCATCAGCGGCTGCATACAAAAAAAAACCGAAATAATCATATTTGATTCTCGTTCCATCCCTGAGATGAGTGAATATCACTCTGACCACCATGCAATGAACAGAACTCTCATGTGGTGCGGCGGATGGGACAATGTATCCCCCTGCTGTGTGGGAAAGAGGTGAGATTAAGAAATATCAGCTCTGTGGTAGCCGCTAAAATCATAGAACGCGGGAACAGCTGCGCTCTGCTGGGAGAGATGAGCACGGATATTGCATCGTGATCGAGATTGCACAGTTGGGACAAAATGAAAGGGAAAGAACAAAACAGTGGGAAGGGCTCCTCTATGCATTGCTAAATCATAATCACAGCCCTGTGACACTGCTCCAGTCGGGCACAGCTGTGATCCCAAGATTTTCCTACTTTTATTGCCCGAGCTCCTGTTTCATCCTTCAAAATGTAAACACCTCACTCGATGGGTGTCACCACAAGTGAACGAATCACTGCAATTCAAAGTCATGAACAAATTCCTGTTTTTTTAATAACTTTTTTTACACTATCGATAGCCTAATTCTAAAACGCAGATGGGCACAGCATCGTGGGTGCAGCTAGTGGAGGTGGGTACCTGGTATTCCAGTTTCCTCCCACCATCCAAAGACACGCTGCTGCCGAGATTAATTGTCCTGCGGAGTAAATTGCCCCTAAAAAGTTCCCTGCGATGTACTGGCGTCACATCCTGGGTATATCACCACCTTGTGCCCTGTGTCTGCCGGGATAGGCTCTAGTCTCCAGTATCCCTGCACAGGATAAAGTGGGTAAATGATACTGAACCGAATGTAGCGGCCTCCAGTAGTGGGAGGAGAGCATGTAAACCGATTAAATGTCACGTATATGAGTTGAAAAGGATCGCTTGTGACATACATTTCAATCCCTGTGTCCTGACACTTGTAGAGATGCTCTCGAGCATTTTTCTCTATCGGATGCACCTTTAGCAAGCAGCAATGGAAACAAGCAATTGCTGGACTGCACCTTTACCTCTACCCTGAGTTTCAGAATCGATAATAATTAAGTAATTAATTATGTTGTGCAGCGGTGCACTTTGTGCAGTAATGGAGAGAGAGAGAGAGAGCAATGCACCCCTATTAAACGATACTTGAGTGCCTGTAAAGCAAGGACAAGTGCACGCGTGTGGGTGTCCAGGGCCAGAAGGCACTAAGTGACGTATCTGACCTTGGCCATTCATTGGAAGAAGTCAGTGAAACTAAAATTGTGGCATCTCTCGGAAAAGATATCACACAGCAGAAAACACGATGACGCTGTCCTGCCTTGACAGCGTTCAAACACACGCAATCGATTGATGATCAGTCAAGTCAGTATCAGTACCCGCTTAATGCTATACAGGGTCTCGAGGGGACCAGAGCCTATCCTGACAGACATAGGGCGCAAGGCGGGGGCTATACCCATGATAAAACGCCAGTACATGGCAGGGCACTTTTTGGGGGGGGCAATTTATTCAGCAGACCAATTAACCTTGGCAGAAGCACGTCTCTGGACGGTGGGAGGAAACCGGAGTACCCGACGAAAACCCAGGTGGATACGGGGAGAGAGAACGCGCAAATTCCACACAGAATGGCACCCAAGCCGGGAACCGCACCTGGGGGGACTTGCTTGCTGTGCGACAGCAGCGCTACTCACTGCGCCACTGCGCCACCGCGCCACCGCGCCACCGCGCCGCCCGGCAACGAGACAACGCGTGCAAAATAAACATACACTACTAGGGACAATCGGGCGGCACGGTAGCACAGTGGGTAGCGCTATCGCCTCACAGCAAGAAGGTCCGAGGTTCGAATCTCGGCTCAGGTGCCTGTCTGTGTGGAGTTTGCATGTTCTCCCCGTGTCCGCGTGGGTTTTCGCCGGGCACTCCGGTTTCCTCCCACACTCCAAAATACATGCTACTGCATAGGTTGATTGGCTCGCAGGCTAAATTGCCCCGCAGTGCCCGACGATGGACTGGCGTCACATCGTCGGTATATCCTTGCCTTGCGCCCTGTGTCTGCCGGGATAGGCTCCGGCTTCACCGTGACCCTGTATAGGACTAAGCGGTTTCAGACAATGAAATGAGATGAGACTAAATTGCCTGCAATGCCCGGTGATAGACTGGCGTCCCATCGTGGGCATATCCCTGCCTTGCGCCCTGTGTCTGCCGGGATAGGCTCCGACTCACCACGACCCTGTTCAGGACTAAGCGGTTTCTGACAATGACATGAAATGAGACTAAGGACAAGCACCTGGAGAAAGCCCACGCTGTCAGAGATTGTAGTTTGTACAGCCCTATGACCAAGATCGTCCCACGCTATGTCGGTCATGCGGTTTGTTCGAGCATACTTCACCACGTTGGGGAGCGGGGGGGTAGGTCTCGGTTTAAAGGCGGAACTCAGATTCGGTTTGGATTTCGCTCACAGCTGATAATATTCCCTGTGAGCGGCAAGCAAATCCAGGTCACTAGGCCATCACTGCACTCCAAATGTAAAACATCCCTGTGCTATGGAACGAATAGATTTTGTTAAATAAGGTTTAACCGGGGAAGGCAATGCATAGACTGTGTCAGGATCTATGGACACGCACTGGGGTGCAACAGTGGTGCAATGTTGATTTCCAAGACCCGTCCAACATCAGTGATAACATCTGGACCAGCCCTGGTCTCTCACTAACCTGCAACAAGCGGCACTGTGACTTTGGGTCACTGAACCTGGAGGCCTTCAAACATAAATGGATTGAGAAAGGGCTATTTATTGTTATTCTGCGTGTGTACACATGCATATTATTTCCGGCTCAAATCATGTCTTATTTGACGTTTAATAGAAATTGATATGACAGGTCATATCAATCATATCAATTTCTATCGATATGACCTGTCATATCAATTTCTATTGATATGACCTGTCATATCAATTTCTAATTAATGAGTTGGAATAATCCAAAAGATTCAATTAGCTGCACAGGCCAGCAGCAGATATGGACACGAAAAATGTGGGCTGGCAACGTTGGTGTGTAGGAGAGATTAATGGTCGAGTATATTTAAAGAAGGGCGGCGCGGTGGCGCAGTGGTTAGCGCTGACGCCTCACAGCAAGAAGGTCCCGGGTTCGAATCTCTCGGCTCGGGTGCTTTTCTGTGTGGAGTTTGCATGCTCTCCCCGTGTCCGCGTGGGTTTTCGCCGGGTACTCCGGTTTCCTCCCACAGTCCAAAAGCATGCTCCTGGATAGGTTGATTGGCTCGCAGACTAAAATTGTCCCGCAATGCCCGGCGATGGACCGGCGTCCCGTCGTCGGGTGTATTCCTGCCTTACGCCCTATGTTTCCGGGATAGGCTCCGGCTTCACCGTGACCCTATATAGGATTAAGCGGTTTCAGATAATGAGATGAGATGAGATATTTAAAGAAAGGCACACAGACTCCTGCTCAAAACACAGCGCGCACATCAACATATATATCTGTCTGTCATTCGTGTGTGCGTTTAAGAATTATTTAGGTTATGTTCGTGGCAGTAATAATAATGATAATAATGATACAAATTTACAACGCGTGCAAATTCCACGCCGAGTCGTGGACGAGAGGCACGGATATGGAGGCATGGTGAGGAAACTGCAGAGGGGTGGGGGGTCAGTCGGTGCCAACCTGCCAGACACTACTACCTGTATATTCTAATGTTATCGGCCAAGTATTTAATGAGTGTTTCGTTAGTTTGTTCGAGGAAACTAGAGAATGCGGAGGAGCCTTACAGAGGGAGATCACACAAACTCCACACAGAATGGTGCCCTCGGCAATCAAACCGCCTCGCGTAGGACTTTCTATCAATGAGACGCAGATGTTACATCGTGGGTATAGCCCTGCCTTACACCCTGTGTCTGCAAGGAAATGCCCCAGACCCCCATGTCACAGGTACTTACAATGATAATTATAATGATGATGCCGCATATAGAATGCATAGAAGTTACTCACACACACTTAACGAGTTGAAACATTGGTCACATGCAGCTAGTGACAAACATCATTAGGTAATATAAATAAAGCGTTGGTCGATGAGCTCTTAATCATCAACTGTTATGTAAATTCACTGCTAGATTAGGGCCTCCCCATGTCGTAGCCATGCATCGTGATCATCTCTCATCTCATCTCATTATCTGAAACCGCTTAATCCTATATAGGGTCACGGTGAAGCCGGAGCCTATCCCGGAAACATAGGGCGTAAGGCAGGAATACACCCAATGCCATAATCTCTCTCGCTGCTGTGCATCATCTGATTGCATCATCGTACATTCAAGCTCATTACCAAGCAGTCTCCCATTACCAATCTCGTTGATCATCAACCCTATAAGAAATGTATTCTCGCCAAAACACTTTTCTTTAAAATCAATAATTTCTCTATAATTTGTGTTTACAAATCCAAGTGTTCATGTTTCACGTGATGCAGCATAATTCCCGTATTGCGTCTCTCCGTGCTTATGTTACATCATTCAGTTTCCGTAAAAATGTATTTGCGAGTGTCCATACCTCAGGTGCATAATGCATAGCAGGCAATACATTGCGTGCTGATTAAAAAGCGGTCTCAGCCCATTGGATGTTGCTTTAACAGATCAGAGTCAACATTATAAAAGTGCTCCAATTTTTTCTTGCTTAACCCTTTTTTTTTCATAAATTTGAGCCCAGTCCACCTGCAATAATTGCTCTAGATATAAATTATTAATTGTTTTTTCTCCATTTGTTCCCTCACTTGTGTTTTGATCACCAGTTTGTTTTATACAAATAGTTGTATGCTCATATTCAGTTTCAGCTCAATTTTTCAACTCTCTCTATTAAGTTCTGCAATAATTTTCTGAAGTGCATTTGCATTGCTTGTTCGAGAGACAATGTCATGGTAAAAACGATCTTCACAGCCCGTCTGAAGATGCAGGACGTGTTCAAATCACCCAAAGCCTGACTGCCATTGTGGACAGTGAAGATCTCATCTCATCTCTCTCATCTCATTATCTGAAACCGCTCAATCCCACATAGGGTCACGGCGAAGCCGGAGCCCATCCCGGAAACACAGGGCGCAAGGCAGGAACACACCCGACGACGGGACGCCGGTCCATCGCCGGGACAGTGAAGATGTCATCAGCCAATCATAGATGAAGCTTCGTTTGTTTACATTTTTTCTCCAATTGCTAAAATTATTATTTTGTCATAAAATATATTTTAATGCGGGAGGCACGGTGGTCCAGTGGGTAGCGCTGTCGTGTCGCAGCAAGAAGGTCCCAGGGTCGAATCTCGGCTCGGGTGCCTTTCTGTGTGGAGTTTGCGAGTTCTCTCTCTCCGTGTCCGTGTGGGTTTTTGCCGGGCACTCCGGTTTCCTCCCACAGTCTGAAAAACGTGCTGCTTCATAGGTTAATTGGCTTGCAGACTAAATTGCCCGCAGTGCCCGGTGATGGACTGGCGTCCCATCGTGGGTGTATCCCTGCCTTGCGCCCTGTGTCTACCAGGATAGGCTCTGGCTCACCGCGACCCTGTACAGGACTAAGCGGTTTCTGACAATGAGATGAGATGAGATATTTTAATGCTGCTGTGAACAGTCTTTGTGAGAGTATATCTCCCCGATTCCCTTAATGATTTGTCTATTGTCCTTTAATATCCCTAGGAAATCAGTCAATATACTCGAAGAAAGAAATCATGTTTCAATGAAGTACTATACACTGCTCTTCACAACAAAAATGGATGGATGGCTTATGGACCAGACGAATTACTTTTGGATATCATGTTTAAAAAAGTGTAATCAGCTGTCAAATTTAGAACTATTTACTAACTGTATACACAGACGTGAAATTCCTCAAGCATGGAATGATGTCTCATTGAATCGTCTACTCCAAAAACGGAGGCAATATTGACTTAATGAATCACAGACAAACCCATTAGCCTATATGCACGGTTCACAAACAGCATAAGGAATTGAAAAACAAAAAATAAAGACTAAAACATTAGCATATTGCTTTTTTTTAAAACAAAAACTGCCTTTAACCATAGACATACAGTATTATCGATAAGAAGCTCACAAATATAAATCCGTATCAAACACCTTTATTTTTGGTTATAATTTACTATGAAAGGGAAATGTATGCCCTAACCCATGCAGTCATAAGCCAAGGCCATTATATATGTAAAAAATGGTCATCTCTAGATTTTATTCAAAAAAACCCTTTTAAAGATCGATTCTTGTATTAGAAAGGTTCTAAAAAGGGTTTCATAATAACATTTCTAATCAGACAATGTATCCCAATCTGTGAGCGTTGCATTACAGTAACGATATCCTGCCATTAGAAGTTTTTACCAAAGTCTGAAAGCAAAGAAACGAATCAAAAACACAATTTGCCAAACTTAAACATTTTCAAGAGATATACTTACAATTTCCGCCCACAGCCAGACGCATGTTTTATGAGTATCTATCTCTCCAGGAACTACATGAAGCTCCGCTGATAGCGCTTTAACACATCCACATTTAATATTACATGTTACAATGGATTAATTGCGTAGAAATTTGAAACTTTTTTACACCAGCGATAGTGCTGCATCGATGTTATTTTTCTTCAACTCCTCCGAGGCAGTGTCTCGCCGTAAACTGAGTTGAAGTTCCTCCGCTGAGAGTCTCTGGTATGTGGCGTCTAAACTGGCCAACAACTCCGCCACCAAATTAGGGCAATTGCAACAGCTGCGCAAACTTGCTGGCCATACAACGTCAGTGTTTAGATCTCTAGCTTTCTTCTTCCCAAGGAAAAGAACAACACACGTCTAGGCCGATCGCCAGACAGTCGAGCAAATAGACAAACGAAGGCCACTGGACAGACAACCGTGTCACATAGATGGAACAACATATTTGAAACCAGACAAAACTGCAACGGGTCAAACAGCCGGACAGACAAACAGGCGCAGATGCAGTCACCGCTAAAATAACCACAGAAGACAGTTTCTTGGTCCCTCTCCACGATGGACATGACAAATTCGTTCTCATTGTTGGAGGATGCAGTGTAGGCAACACAATAGCTTTGCAATGTTTACAAAGTACAAGGTAGAACAGTGGTTACCGTAATGCGCTATGCATTCATAAATCTGACTTAGAATTCCGGGCATAGGTGACATGGGCGGTACGTGATATCTGAACGGATCCTGGAAGCACCCCTTCATCAACCCACAGTGACCAGAGTGGTGAGGAAGATATGAACAGAACCCTGTACCTGATGCAGCATGTGGAAGGATTTACCCACCAATGGATTGACACTTAATCAATTAATTTAAAATATAGAATTGCATATTTGCCGTAAAGCATTAAAAGGCATATAGATCACATGATACGCTGCTGCTTAGGTTAATTGGCCTGCTGAGTAAATTGCCCCAAAACTTGTGCCCTGCGGTGGGCTGGCATCACATCCTGGGCATTCTTTCGCCTTGCGCCCTCTTTCGGCCGGGATAGGCTCTGCCCCCTCCCCCCTCCACCGCGACCCCATACAGCAGGACGCTCTTTCGGGATAGCCGCGTCGATCGCTCCTCCTCTCCTCTTCGCGACGTTTTCACCTCACACGCCTGAGGATGCCTCCAACGCAGGAGGCGAAACGCCCCAAAGG
>JAZEWT010000023.1:7046917-7068363 GCA_036362905.1 Mordacia mordax | reverse complement strand
CATGGCATGTTTGTGTTAAGATGGGAGGGTGCGGACAGAAGAGGAGGCTCGCATTGAGCGCGAGGCAATGGAAGAAGTGACGGCAGATGTGCCAGAGCATGAGGAAGATTACCTGGATAGTACCCTGCAGGAGGAGGCTGAGATTCTGCAAACGTACCAGGCCCTGCTGGCACAAAGTCGCACACCCTGACACATGCACACATGCCAACGTACAGCAAATGCACGAAGACCTTTAACGCAAGCTCCTGGGTTGGATGGCGTGGTTTGCAGTTTACGTGAAATTTGGTATTTCTGTTGTCACATTGACTGGTGAGTTGTTAATGCAGGACATGACTAAAGATTGTCACATACTTTTAAGATGGACATAATAGGACATAATACACGAGTTGGCCAGTGTAAGTTTGGATTTATAATTTGAATATTTCCTGTGTTCAATTAAATATTAAGAGGCCAATGAAAATGTGTACTGAGTGCACATCGTTACACTACTATTGATTTCTTTCAGTTATGTCATTGTTATGACAAACAGTAGTACAAGGATGACCAATAGACCAAACGTCTTACTTCAAGATGAATCAAAGCTACTACTTAACCAGCATATATTAACACAAGAGCAGCTCTTCCTAACAAACATAGAAGCGTCACATTTTAAATGATGTATAGCTGGAGAATAAACAGTCGTGTTGATTTTTTTATTTTTCACATTTTTATAAATTGTCTCGACGTGAATTTCGTTCATGACATATTATCTGGACAACTAAACACAACAGGAGTTCCAAAGGCATCCTTTAAATTCCAAAACAGCCACACTCCGAAGCACTCAACTTCATAACCATGGTCTTCACGGCAACCACGCAGCATGCAAGCTTCAACAGTGATGGTTAACGTCCTGGCCGAGTTTGATTGATGGAGGGAGGTGAAACAAGTAATAATGGCTCAAAATAAATTCTTGTAAGATGATACATGCATGGAATTGAGGAATTAAATGTATGTAAAGCATATGCTGGTTTTTTTTTTTGAGGATAAGGGTATATCAATAAGCTAGAACAAATGAGATGCACATTATAAACAAGGGAAATATTAACGTAACTGATGATTCCAAATCGTTAAATGTTAATTGATGTGTCGGTGGGAGTCATTCGTTAGGCTCCAGTGTCATGTTCAAGTGAGTACACATGACTATTCCCAGTGGTGAGGAACACAGCTGCATAGCGATTACACAGACCCATGTACAGTATAAGCAATCACAGCAGTACTAGCAATTTAAAAACATTATAACCAACGTATCCGTCACCATTTTTCGCAAACAACATTGTTTTTGTCCCATGTGCAATACAGATGGTTCAATGTATAACCTGCTGTGGCCGTTTTATTTGTCATTCTGTACATCTCATCTCATTATCTGAAACCGCTCAATCCTATATAGGGCCATTCTGTACATTGAAATTTCAATTTAGCCATTCGGCCCAAAAATCATCAATCTTAAGAGGTTACTACCCACTTGGGTGACGTAGACTTGTCAAATAATAACAGCTTTGCGTCACATCATACATTTCCCTTTGTCAACAAGTAATAGTTGCTTCAAGCATGGCCACCCACCCCCATGCCCCAACAGCATGGGAAAGCCTTCATCCAGCAGTGGCAAAGCAACTAATTTCAACACTTAAGTACACTTTGAATAATGCTTTTATAAAAGCACTTATGTGGTGATATTGCTCATTCACCCTTGACTATTGGGGTATGTAGATGACCAACAGGAATGCCTTATTTATCCAGTTTACCACTTTAATGCACCTTGACTACATTACGCATAGGTTACTAATGAACCGGGGTAATGTGTTTGAAAGTTTAAAACATCTCAAAACTGGACTATGTAGAGAAAAATAAGGGATTACTTGCAAAATATCGGCTACCCGACTAAAATGACCACTGCTACCATGTTTGACTTTATTTTTTTAGAACCATAAATATCCAATTTACGAAGGGAGTTACTGGACATTTAAATGATTACCCATTATATTATGGGCAATCACAGGGAGTTTGAAAACCGCAGACTTACAGGTTTGTGTCCAGAACCCTGGAATGTAATAAAGCGTTGGATATTAGCCACAACCTCAGTGTTAGGAGTCTTATTATGAACAGCATTGAATACTACCACCATCACCCGGGCATTTTTAACGTTTTTTCCAGCTCAGTTACTCAATTTTATTTCAGTTTTGTGCATTTGCTTTCTTGTGCAATACTGTGCTCTATGTACAAGCTATACATTTTTCACTCAAAGAGGTTTGCCCGCACAATGGTTATGCGCTAATAGCATATGCTGAGATGCAAGCTTACGCTTACTTTCATTGGTATTGTCCAATGCTTAATTTGGCCATTCTAAAGTGTATATATAAACCCTCTTCCAAACAGTCAATTGTGAGATTTAATTAAAAAAATGGCACATTTCCTACAATATGCGATGCAAACACATTCTGGGGGAGGACCTGAAGCTTTGGGTAAAATATATGCATTTATACCCAGCCTGCATACAATGCTGATGTAATATTTAAATACCTGATCCAGTAAATTACTGATTGGGCCTAATCGCCTATGCAATAAAGAATGCAAACACAGTACTCTCACATGCATTACAAGCCCAACATAACACCAGATAGATATAAAAATTCAACTGACATTAAGCAATAATAACAAAGCAGCCATATATACTAGTTTATCAATAACAAAGAAAATCAGTATGCCTGTTCGAACTGTTACTTTGTGCCACGGCCTGTACATGTAGACAAATCCATTCTTAAAACCAGATACCCAAAAATAGTAATCAAAACTTTTCCCCGATATTTAATAAAAGCTGTTGTGGTATCTAAGACACGAAGGCCAAAAGTGTTATTTTTTTTTTATCTAAACCCGTGTTGCATCTTAAACATCCACGGTCGCACTTTTAGAACTTAGTTGAGCTGCCAACGATACACAGATAAAAATAAGAGCTTTGGAGCTCAAGTCACTGAATCTGTTAAAGTTCTCTCTGAAACATTGATTGGATAATACAACACGGTTGGTACAAGACAATTCCAGATTTAGAATGACAAGCACATTCTATAAAGTCGAAGTGCAGGATTAGTGGGTTAGTAAAAAGGACATTGTCTCAGCAATAGTACAACTCACATTTTATGACACCTGAATCTCAGGAATTTAAGGCAATGCAGAAAGATAAGTTGAAAAGCAGCCAATAATTTGTTTTGTTGCATCTAAATTATATGTTTATGTAATCTTATGGTGTTCATATTCAAAGACTGTTCTTTTAAATCGAGATCAGATATTTTTGCAAGTTAATTCCATTATTCCAGATGCAGTAAATGCTATCTAACCTGTTAAACATTTGTTGTGGATTGCAAAATATTATAAATGCTGTGGTCACGCCATCATGAACAAGGCATCGTGTGTACAAGAAAAACTCTTCCGATTTGTGCTGAAGCGGACCATTCCGTGCCACCTTCAACACCTTGTTACAAAGCAAATAAAAATATCTCAAATCATTGTTACTGAACTAATACTGTGCTTAGAACGTTTTCCCAACAACTCACTCAGCTTCTTGTTTCAAAGGTTTAACTACATTCGTTTTGATTAAGTTAGAACATAGTGAATTTAAACAATTGCACAAAATGTTAAAATTGGACCACAACTTTTTGGCCTTGTGTACACCCCCATATTTTTTCAGATATACACCAACTACTAATTAAATGACCACATTTCTAGACGTACGAAAATATAAGATGAGCTGTCTTAAAAAGAACTCCCACTCCAAGAATATATTAGGATAGACCAAAGCACATCTCTATCTTAAGGAGAAACTCCCATAAAATGTAAAAAAAAAAACCTGTAAACCTTAACAGTAAATCTTCGTTATATAAAAGTGCCATGGTATACTGTGAACAAAGTACTGCTATGGAAAATACTATGAGTTACAATAGTACACCATGGTTCTTTTTTAAAAGGAACGTGTGCATGTCAACTGCCATTACATTGGAAAGACATTTCACAAAAAGGGAAAGCACGTTGCGCTCTGTTGCAGTGGTCAACATGGCTTCAGTTTCCCAGGTACTTATCTTAATAATAATGCATTTTCCAGTTTCAACAGGTCTATGAATCGTTAATAACTACATGCACATGAATTTACACCATCTCCCCTACGCAGTGGCCTTGTTATACGCTACAAATCCCGAGGATGGTAGTGCACTTTACGATGTCAGTTTATGTGCATGAGTATAAAAAAAAACAACTGGAAAGTGCTTTAGTTTGATGATGGTTGCTAGAAGTTGCTGTTAAGCACAGCATATTCACCCATCAACACACACATTTACGTGTAGCTAACCATCAGAGTAAATCCAGAGTTAAGCCGTTTTGGGTTGGATCATGTAAAAAATTGTCGTAAACCCGCCTCCACCTGAGAACAGCCAATAAGGTTTGTCGCGTGAACACAACGTGCCAGTTCCTTACTACTTTCAGAACATTGGTGTGCTGGAGCACACACTACATTTACAATGGAATACATTGGTTTGCTCTCCAACACACCAGTGTGCTGTGGTAAAGATGTGGCACATTTTGTTCACATGACAAACCCAATTGGCTATTGCCAGGTTGAGATGGGGATGGGTTCACGACATTTATTACGTGACCCAACCCAAAAGGGCATTGTTAAGGATAACTGGTCACGGGAGCCTTCCTGTTAAAGATAAAAACCAGACTGCTGCCTTGTGTAAAAAAGCCATGTTGACATTTACATGGTAGGTCTACACAGTTTCAATCAAGCTGTGCAAATTGAATTACTTAAAAGACGACATTCATTGTTAAAACATTGAAAAGGCTCTTTTTGTTTATGTATCTCGCAGTTATATATTCAGGAAGACATTTGACACTGAAAAAATATTGACATTTACCATGAAGATTAAGCACCATTGCGCTGCTTTTCCAGTGGACCAGGTCTTAAAAGGCTGCTCCAGCTGCATTACATTAAAAAAAATCTATTACAATTACCAGAATGAATATGGTTACAATACTGTACCTTGTTTGCACAACAACTAAAACAATAATTTGAGGCTTGCCAAAGCGTGTTTTTTAACTTACAATATGTTTTTTTCCATTCTTTACCAAAGTGTTACCAATAATCAACTTTATTCAGTTGGTAAAAACAATTGCCGAGATGGTTTACCAGGTTAGGCATATGAAGTTATTGCTGCTGGACCAGATCGTTTACATAAATTGTTACCATAAATAAGTTGCTGAATATTATTAATCACAAGGTAATACACCGAGTCGCTCATTTTGACAATTTTTCTCAATATACTGTAGATATATATATACACACGTACGCTCACTTATATCAATATATAATTTGGCATTTTTTTGCTACTGGAACAGTCCTTCAAGAGGAGGGAATATTTTTTGGTTTGTCCTCTCCCGCACGCCCGCACATCTGTCCATCCAACAACAGCACGAAAGAGGGCCCGCGTCCCAGCCGAGAGTTGTGACTGCAGCGCGCGAGTGTTCGGGTGAGGTATCAGCGTTCGTCGGGTACCACTTGGTGTCACGCACGGCTGCCCCCGGGAGCCGGCACCGTCTGCAGAGGGATGAGGCTCTCGCACTGCTCGGGATCGCTCGTCCTGCCACCCGCAAATATGCACCACCAATGGCAACATTTATAATAAACGAAAAAAGCAAAGACTTTTAAAAATTACGGTCTGCCACTCCAACTATAGTGCTCTGGCAAAATCACGAGTGATACCACGAGTTGCATGAGCAATTATGTGACAGTAAACTGAGGAGAACCAAAAGGGGCCCCATATGATATACAGAGTAGCTAACGCCAATGAGTAATGGCCATTACAGGTGACAAATAATGGCGAAGTGTGGTGGCATCAACAACCCTGGCCACAATAACCTCTTTAATTTTAAAAGCCCTCTGTTCACCCCAAGGAGCTGCCTTTGCATGGGAGAACACACGATGCTCATGAGAGGAAATTGCCCAGCATATTTCACCTAAAAAATGCCACGAGCGCCATAACTCATCAAGTCACAACTTCAGTGTTATCTTTTCATGAAAGAAACGCTGAGCGTGGATCATACAGAAAAGAAACCACAATATCTACAAGAAAGATAAGCAGTTTGCTTGCTGAATTACATCTTCCATTCAGCAATGTATGAAGAGCAAACTCGAACCAAAGTGAAAATGTAAAAGATTGGTTTTGTATAGAATTGTTCAAACAAAATGTGTCTCAGAATTACGTATAAGAGGCCAGTCAGGTCATGAGCCAGCTCAAACAACTGCCATGACCTGCAGTCCTCCATATATTACTATGTACATGTGGGATTTTTTCCACTGTTGTTAATGCCCCAGTACTGCACCTCTGCATGCGCTGCCGCCGGCACAGAAAGGCGAAGATGCGGCGTAGACCCACTGTGGCAGGATCCCAATTGTTGTAGTGGCAGAATGTGGCTGCCGCCGCAAACGCCAGAAAGATGGGTGTGCAGCCCAAGAAGAACAGCCACGTAAACTGCACCTGCACACAAACATAGGCGAGCCCTCTCCGTCACTATCCAACATCCACAAGAATCCATTCATAACACTGTTCTGAAATAAAATGCAGTTTTATATATGCACAAAAATACCATTCTAAAATGTGTACATAGATGCACGCTAACCTCACTAAACAATAGGTGAACTCAGTTGACATTCACTTTACTCATGCAAAATATACAGTCAAAACAAAGATTAACATCAACCCCAAATATTAATTTCCATGTCATCCCTTCAATGGGTTTAAGCTTCATTAAAAATATCACACAGTTCGTATCCTTGAAACAATACTATATGTACATAGGCTATGCGTCCCAAACTATCAGACATGAGCTTTGAGCTTCATTAACGAAAAGACTGTGAAATTACTGTCAAGTGAAACAGCGCCCAAGTGAAAACAATGTTAATTTACGCCCACACATTTCACAAGTGAATGGAGGTACCTCACTGGAGGCTGCAATGGTGACTGCTTAACAGCAATTCGTCTTTATTATTATTAAGAATCATTAAACTCAAGGTGGAATTCAGGGATTTACAGCATATATAACTCACTCACAAAACAACTGCGCTTGTGAATGTTGGGGTTAAATCTCCTTTAATGGTTCCTCCCCCCACCTGCCCAACCGTGAAGCCCACAGCTCACCTTCCTGAAGCAAATATCGGCTATGACAGCCAGGGGCACAGTGAGGCTGAGCGCCAGAGTTCCCATGAGTGATGATGTCAAAAAGCAGCCCCTGAATGGCACAAGCAATGATGAACGAACAGCAGCACAGACACATTTTCACAAACATATGCAAGCATTGTCTTAGAGGTGCAACAATGGAGGTATTATCAACGACAGCAGTGTTCAAAAGAAAAGGGCCAACAATGAATACGATTTACATTTATAAAGCACCTTTCACCCAAGGGTCACAAAGCGCTGCACATAGCTATGGAGAGAACGACATATAAAAAGGACTATAACTCAATATACTATGACTTCAATGCCTCCGTTATTGAAACAGTATTGATGTATATCGTCGTTGTTTTATAGTTTACCTTCTGCACAAAAATCCACATCTGTTTCTTTAACTGCGCAAATGTCCTGCTGTGCTTCAGCGCAAGAGGTGTCTGCGCGCGGTTCGTACTGACCACAGCCAAAGGGCTTCGGTGATGGCGGTTCCCAGAATGCCATTGAGCAGCAGGCAGAGCCACACGGTGCGGCTCGGCAGCTCGAATGGTTCCAGCCCCGTGTAGTGCAGCAGGAAGAATGCCGGCCAAAAGAGCAGCATGCAGAACAAGCCCAGAAATCCTGCACATTCACAAACATCCTCCGTGTATATGCTGCAGAGAGCGGCACGGTGGCCCAGTGGGTAGCGCTCTCTCTGTGTTGAGTTCGCATGTTCTCTCCCCGTGTCCGCGTGGGTTTTCGCCGGGCACTCCTGTTTACTCCCACAGTCCAAAAAACATGCTGCTGCATTGGTTAATTGGCTTAGACTAAATTGCCCGTAGTGCCCCCTGATGGACTGGCGTCCCATCGTGGGTATATACCTGCCTTGCGCCCTGTGTCTGCCGGGATAGGCTCCGGCTCACTGCGACCCTGTACAGGACTAAGCGGTTTCTGACAACTATGAAGGCCAGCACGGCACATGGGGGAGTGAGTGGCCAGTATCATGTCCATATACCTTCAATAACAAAATCAATTTATAGCGTGTGCATATTTCATACAGTGCGTGTTTAGGAACTCAAGGGGGCGAATGTTATTACACGCTGCATCGGGCACTACCTTAAAGCAGAGTTAACCTCGAGAAGGCACAGGATCAGTTAACACATTCGTCGCTGGTGAAAGCTTTGAGTGGTAATCGAACTTGGGTTACTGGGTTCATTATACAGCATTTTCACCGCTGCACACACACACACATTGTGAAGCAGTGTAAGAGTTTACAACTCTAAATATGCACAGCGAAAACATTAGGAAAATAACTTTTTCACTGCCTCTGTTCATTCAGGTTTATTTTGGGGGAGGATCAAGACTAGTACAATTGTTTGTTGTACAGTAAAGTCTGGGCACCGTTAGCTATTCTGATCGGGAAGGTGAGAACTTTTCCTGCTTCTTGCACCGACTCAGGAACACTTATTCCTTTCTTCGTTTGATTAACTATACATTTTATCATGATGATTGCTTCGAATAGCTGCGCTCTCGGGACAGCCGCGTCGATCGCTCTCTCTCCTCTCAACGTTTCGCCTCACGCGTTAGAGGCATCCTCAGGCGCAGTATGTAGTGCCTGTTGCTCCTTTACATATGTGGGTACTATGCATGTGTCGAGTCATCTTTTGTTGTGTGGGGTCTACATCTGAATCACATCAACACTAATCTCCTTATCTTATTCACACCCCGCAACTGCGATAACCCCCTCCTGCTTTTCCTGTGGCCAGTCCCCTAATTTGCATCTCATGAATGAACCTCTCACATACCTGGCGATCCCCCTCTGATGTCCACACCCAATAGCTCTATATCTGTGCATTACTGACTTCAATAACTGGCCTCCAGGATTGGCTCACAGGCACTGTGAGTCATGTGTATGTCTCCTATTTGTATGTCCAGTGACTCCCTTCTACAGGGGGTCACGCATCGAGCGGTGAAAACCTACACGAGTACAAATGTTATCGTTGTTGATTTGCCATTCATTTGTCGTTGTTGCCGACACGCCCTTCTCTCCACAGCTCTACGAAGCATTTTGTGACCCTCGGGTGAAAAGCGCTTCAGAATTGCAATTATTATTATATTTCCCATTGTGTCCAGTGCTTATCACTACCACTGACGATGTATATAACTTCATGAGTACATGAGGCAAGAGTGCTTCTGCACTCACATGAACACACAGGGTCATCCACTTTTCTTTCCTCGATAGCATCACCAGCAGCAGGCCGGACACATAATAATAATTTAGATTTTTTAAACCGCCATTCACCGAAAGGTCACAAAAGCGCCGTACAAACCCAGGATTGGGAGAGAGAGAAAAAAAACTAAAACCGTACCAAGGAACATGGGCAGATCCACCTTGTCCTCCCGCTCCACCCGCCTTTTGAGAATCACCACGTACACGGCATACAGTGCTGCACCCGCCAAGGAGCACACAAAGCCTGCGCAGAGCCGCGGCGGTGCAGAGACATGGGCACTCAGGATTGCATTCATGCAGGTAGATGCGTGAACAAACACCCTATAATGGGTCTGCCACCTGCTCCATAATTGCGTGTGTGTTTTCGCAAGCATGAAATACCGACAGAATATGCCACTAAGAATTGAACAATTGCACATCAACTGTCAAGGAGTCATTACACATTTTTAATGGATCTACGATGGAAAAGCACACGTATTAAAATAACATAAAGGTGTTCCATGTGAAGGTATAGAACTGTCTTGCTCGTAGGCACAGGGCTCACTGAAATATGCACATTAAGCAGCACTACACATGTATGTGAGTGTATAACAAATTCACGCTTGATTTAGTATTCACAATAGTGTGTGCAAATGTGTATATTCAGGTCATTCGCTTTGCAGGTGTTCGTGTGCTTAAGAGCACAGTGTCTAACAGCACTTATTCATATGGTCTTCTAAAGACTGCACTGGAAACCTTGTACGTGTAGGCCTCTAGGGACATGTTAGTGTCAGTGTCTCACCAAGCTCTTGTTTGTCTCCTGGCTGTGTGCTGAGAGAGACCCTCACCAACACCTCACCTCCAATACTGCTCACACGAAAACACAACACGCCTCCGAAGTGGGTTTCATAGCCTTGTTGGCCCTGGTGAATACCTTTTAGACACTTGTGCCAATGTGAACCTAACATGGCAGCGTGCATGTACGAGACAATACCTCAGGCCAACCGCCAAGAGTTTTGAGAGCGTGAAGCGATCTCCGCTGTTACTGGGGAACACGCCAGCCAGCACGAGCGTGAACAGACCTTGACACACGCAGACAACACGAATGCATTGATTCGCAAAACCTCAGCAAGGCAAACGCACGAAACTCCACATATCCACATGCACAGCCAGGCAAGCCAAGCAAAACTCATGGGTGACTCTCAAGAAGAGAGACCCATTACATTTCATGAACTGTGTCAATGTATTACTGTCGCAACTTCATATTAATGCAATGCATATTGTTTTCATGGTTGCTCTGTTGCATTTTAAGATCAATATAAGAGATGAACACATTCATAAATAACACTGCGTCAGAAGAAAAGTATATAATCGTTAATATTTCAGGCAATAGTAAATGGCCATTGATCAAAACATGTTAATCATGTGTTACTAAGGTACTGTCTTTTATTGTGTGTGCACCACTGCCATTGCAGTATCACTGCCATAACTTGTTCGAATAAATGTCCTTCACCTGTAATATCTCTCTTAACAAAGCACTTTAACAATTAAATCTCTTAACGAAGCACTTTAACAATTAGCACACAAGCTCAATCGTGATCCACTAATGCAGAAGCTCTGTTGGTGAGTGGGAGCATTTACCAGAAGTGGAGGTGAGAATGTTCACAATGGCGACCTGCGTTTTGACCAATGCCGTTTGAAAGGACAGATTGGCCATGAACCACTGCAAAAGAGAACAAAACACATACACACCTAGAAAGTCTACAAACAGACACTGCCACTTAACTGCTCAAACATCGGTAAGAAATGATGATTGCTTCAAAGAGCTGCTCTGTCGGGACAACCGCGTCGGTCGCTCTCTCCCTCCACCTCGCGACTGCGCCTGAGGATGCCTCCAACGTGCGAGGCGAAAACGTCGCGAGGTGGAGAGAGGAAGCGATCGACGCGGCTGTCCCGAGAGAGCAGCTTTTCGAAGCAACCGTCATGCATCGAGCCGTGAAAACCTACATCATTGCATCGGAACGAAATTTAAATAACCGGCGATGTGAACAGGTTTCATACACAACTACTTATGGAAGAATGTTATGCATTAAAGCGAGATTTAGTCTGTAGAAATATGCCATGCTATTCTTATTTTGTGCCAAGGTAGTATTTTCACTGTTACCATCTTGATGTACTCTTCACCCCGTATTCAGTTATTTTAAATGATGTAACATTGCAAAAGAGCTTTTCTAAAAACAACAATAACGTACAGATATAGTTTCATGTTTTTTTATAATAAAAATAACTAAAATTTTGCTCAAATCATTGACTTTGATTGCCATTATCTTACCCAGTTTCCAATTAACGTTTTATTCACTTTATTACCACCATATATTATAATAAGCATTCATATTAAAAAAATCTATTACGAATAAAATTGTCTTATTATGTACAATAATGTATCCTACTCACAAACACTGTACAACTATTACACATCCCTCACATACTGTCAAATAAATATACGAAAGAATCATTGATTTGGTCTAAATAAGGAGCACAAAGTTATACCAGCTGGAATTGGGTATACAACAGCAACTGCACATATTAAACGAAATAAAAAAAATGACTCAATCTATGACCAAATCATCCAGAACGCACCAGATTCTTCACACCTCGAAGCTAAGCATGTTTGTGCACGCATAGCGCTTGCACAGTTGACAACCGGTGCAACAAGTCGATATAATCATGAATGGCCAAGCGGTGGGCAGCAGAGGGCAGTGCAACAAAAGGCACAGCGATGCACTTTACCGCTATGTTTACACATCTATGTTCCCCCACCTTCACCGATGCTCACTGGCCAGCATGATCAAGTATGCACGACATGGGGAGAGATTTCTCATCCAACAGTGTAACGATTAAAAGCTGTTCACATGTTGCTGAAATTATAGGACACAATTCTTATATTAAGCTACTGCATTTGTTCTTCTACTTAATGAAAAGGGATGCTGCTTGGTGTAATGGTTAGCACTATGAACTTGCGATTAATAGGATGCCAGTTCTCACCACACAGCAATTTAAGCACTGAATAAGTTTATTAAATACCCATTGCTGTTTACCAATCAATATAAATGGGTGTGTTACATTTAGTTAATCGACAGGTTTTGGTCAACATGGAAGAGTTCATGAAAATGCCCTTTGTTGAGGGCTCTGTGGAGCTTCCTCAAGTGGAGGTCCTTCAGCCAGCAGTGTGACGAGCACACAATTACAGGATTCCACCCTTACGTTGTTCTTAATGGAAACTCAGTGCCCGTCACCATGATCCCTGGGGACTTACCACAAAGCACAGCAGCAAGCTAATCTTGGCGACCTGGCCCACAGGAAGTTTGCCCGCGGCCTGGACTGCCGCTTCATGGTCTCTCCCGGCCCAGTAGGACATGCGTGACAGCTTGGCGGCCAGCGCATCCCTCGACGGTAGCTGTCGCACCTCCGTCAACTTGTTAAAGCGAACGCGCGGCCTCTTGGTGTCACCTACCGGCGGGCGTGAAGGACATAACGTTACGGCACTCGACACAGTTATCCCGAAGCAGCAGCTACGGAGACTAATTCTCACGCATCGAGCCGTGAACACCTACATCAGTAGACAGGACATGAGGATTTGATTTTCAAGGTAGTCACCTTAAGGTCGTAGTTAAGGTATAATGTTCTCACTGGCGCTGCTCCGACATACATCCGTGACCTACTTCAGGCACCCTCCTCAACACGACAACTTCGATTCTCCAATACGGGCAGCTTGCTGCATGTGCCCAGATCGCACCTCCATTCGATGGGTGAGAAGGCCTTCTCGTGCGCTGCTCTCAGACTATGGAATGCACTTCCATCGATCAGCTGAGTCCCTGGGCAACTTCAAATCTCGTCTCAAGACTCAATTGTTCCGTAAGGCTTTCAAGTCCTCTGGCTAGGACTGTACATGCGGCTCACTGTTGTCTTACCGGGATGATGGCTTGCTGCCGACCTGCGCCTGCTCGGGAATATTTATTCCTTTTTTATTTGTTGAAGAATTATTATTTATCGTTTATTTTATGTCCTTCTATAATTTATTGCCACTGATTGACTTTCAGTTGAACTGTCCTGATGTTGTTGTTGACATGCCGTTTTCTCCAAGCTCAAATTTGTCACGACAAAAACACAAAACAAACGTTATTATTCTGATTTTCTGTTCTTATGTCGTTGTTCTTGCTAACGATGCGATTCTCTCCGCAGCTCTGTGCAGCGCTTTGTGACCCTCGGGTAAAAAGCACTCTAGAAGTGCAATTATTATTATTTATTATTATTATAACGAAAGGCAAAGGGTAAAAATGAAAGGTGCACTTTTTTGCAATTACTTGCACTGGTGGAAAGACCTCCGCAAGAAGGAGTTCATGAATTCCCCTCGAGAGGGAATATGGCCTAAATTTTCATGTTGGCCACGTGTCTTGGAAGCGGTAGAAGTTCCCGCTCTCCAACCCACCACACATGACCTATGGATCAACCAACTGAATTGAGCAGGGGGGATTTTAGAAATATGCATCATTGCTTGAACTGCTGTGCTGCCAAGAGAGGGGACCAAACCAATGACCTCTCCATTTAAAGTCTATTGTGCCCATGCTTACACAATGACAGCACTCTGAATTAAAGATATGCAAATAACTATATCGAGAGTGAAGATTTTGGTATAGCATGAACACCACGTTCAGGATATAGTGACGTTCAAGTCAAATGCATTGTTAAGATGATTAAGGTTATGGTCTGATTAGAGTACACGTCATAATTAAAGACATATTGAGTGTTCATGTTACAGTCAAGTGTGTTTTCAGGTGAGGATAGGTTCACAACAGATGGGATCAGAAATGGCATTTAAGTAAAAAATGTCAGTATAAGGGTAGGAGTTAAGCATATTGCAGTTGTTGTTGCGTTAGATATGAGAGTATGGTAGGGAGAGAAAGTCGAAATTGGCTACATTTATTTCCGTGCGTCAACGGAACAATCTGTGGTTACGCATGTATGTTTGCCTTCGCCCTTCATACCTGGATCTTCTGTATCATTGCCCTCAACGCTGCCACTTTGTTCTCCGCTGGAGTCATTGAAATTCACAGGCATGTACAGTGGTTCACCCTATCAGGGTCAACAGGGAGAGTTATGAGCAATAAAATAAATATATGTTGCCAAACAGAGCTCAAGCAACCACCAAAGTATCCTCACACGAACATACACTAGCATTCAGAAATGATTACAGAACCCCCTTGTTGAATGGGATGAGATGGGATTACTGCACAACAACTGATCTTTTGAACCAAAAAAAGTCATGGGGTTATATTTAAATGCCTGTGATGCATATTCACGCATAACGTACATAGATAGCATATTCCTGCTTTCAAATCAATGAAGCAAATTATCCATATTTTAGACCATTGAAACCAGTACATTTTTCCTTCCAACGCACCTATTTATTCAAGTACAGAAACATAAGGCATAACATTTACAAATGCACTGCTAATTTATAATGACCCACATGTCTACTCAACTGGTGAATGGATATTGTTAGTGATGGCTCAATATCTAATAGAGGACAGTGTTAGACTAATTAATTAATTGAGACCACTGAGATTAGTTAAACATGTAGAGGCTTTGATTTAAAATGTAATTTTCTATAGGATTTCTCCATATAAGCGATGCTCCCCCAATTTCCGGGTAATACGAAAAACCATAAATCAGGCAAAATACAAAAGCAAAACAGGCTGATTGGCATCAGGTGACTTTACTATTAAATGAAAACTAGACATTGCAAAATGTGAACAAGACCTGGAACTGTCCTTAGAAATCCTACAAATCCTGCAATATTTGCTTTCTATCTGAAACGGATTCCTATTCCGGAATAGTTTATTCTGGTGTCTATAAACGATCACCCTCATTCATACTTCAAAACTAATAGCAGAGCAAAGATTCCCCTTTTGGCCGACACATGCTCTTGAGGAAAGTGCCGTGAGGCAGCACGCTCGTACGCGTACCAGCAAGGAATTAGCGCTGGATTCACTGCGACTTTTGCTGCTGATGCACCCAACATCCGTCTCCATAAACTGAAAACAAATAAAAACCAGGTAGACAAATGAGTAGCAGTAGCAGTGGCGTTGAACAGCAGTAAAATTCCCAATACGTTGTGTGAACAGCCATGCTAAGCTCGGATAACACGACAAATGACAACATGCAAAAGTTGGTTATTTATACATTTACCAGCACTCAACACCCAGCAGACCGAAAAGGTCTCTGACACATAGTAAAACCTTGTATCATAGTGGTGGGAGTGAATGGAGAAACATGCCTAGTGTTTCACATCCCATGGGTCTGTTATTTAAAGTGCAATAAAATATATTTTCAAATGGGCTGCGCTGTAAATGTGGAAAAATTACCGGAACGCTGTGAGCCAAGCAGACTCCCTGCATGCACTTCTGGCGCCACGGCCTCCAGAGCAGGAACCCAAGTAAGTAGACTACAAACATGGAAGTCTTGGCAAATGTGCTGAAAAACGGCTTCTCAAATGTGCGGAAAGCATACTGCAGTACCGCAAACACACACACGCACACATATACGTGGTGGTTTCTCAACGTCAATACAACAAGATAAAGTATGGAAAAAAATAATTCTCACAAGCATATCCTTAACTAATACACATACAGGGTCCTTTTGCAATCAACCGTGCGATGAGGATCCTCCCACATCGTGCAGACCATGGTGGTAATTAGATGATACTTTACACTTGTAAATGTCAATTAGTGACAGGAGCAACATAAATGTTAAAAGCATAGACGTACGGTATAACAAGTGAAATGCCCTATTTTGGCCACCACGCAGCCCTGCTATTTACAACACCTGTTATGCATGATAGTCACAAGCAAAGAGTATCCAGATTCAATGTTGCTTGGCATTCGAGATCTAACAAATACCAGTGCATTCCGGTTGGTCATGGGCACTCAAAGAGAACAATTTTAACATATTCTGCACGTGTTTCAGAGGTTCACTGCTAGAATCCAGTGGCTGCCCTGATTAATAATGCAGGCATCTGTTTCAAACTGACGTTAACAGATGAACTGGCATATTTTACAAGCATAAGCCACGTCGTACCAGCATCACGTTCTCAACTTGCCAAATTTGAAAAATGACCCGTAAATTAGGAAGTTGGAATTTACATAGCAACGATCATCCCTACTGTGAAAACCTGGAAGGGTCCTCCTGAAAAAGTCATGAGATTCAGTCATGCTTTCCTCGAAAATCATAGAGATAAAAACAACACTGTTGTGCGCACAGTGACACGTTTTTCCACAGTTCAGGTCAAGTGACACTTGTCGTCATTGCCACGAAGCAAATGTACCCAGGTGAGCTCAGAGGAGGCGACCCAGATGATGTCGACGAGGAGGAGAATGAAGACACCCAGCAGCATGCGGCGGCGCGGCGCAGTGAGTGCCGGGGCGGCGGCGACGACTGGGGAGGCGCGCTGCATCACCGCCAGCCCCAGCAACGGTCGGCGCCGCCCAGCACGGCTGCCGTCAACATACGGAATGGCCAAGTGGACCCACGAGTACAATCGTAAGTACCTTCGGCCAGCTGATACCAAAGAAAAACAACGCAATTGATCGATGCCTAAATAATCAAATGGGATAGGTGGTAGGCTGGGTGCTGGGTGGTTCGGGGAAAATATGTAATTCTGAACCAGAAAAGCGACTACTACTATGCTGGGTTAATTACAGAAGACAAGCATGAGAAGTTTGTTATGCCCTATAGCCCCACAACGTTAATAAACTTAATACGTAGGATAGAACTATTGCCCGTATTCTGCTTAATTTTTATAGTCCATAAATTTCACATCCATTTGTTGACAAATATCGGTATGCGCAGCGCTCGAACTGAACAAGCAGTCTCTTACCTGCACGCACCACTCAGACTGTGTGAGGAAGAGGCCTCGCCGATGGCTCTAGATGTCTTGAAACATTACATTTCAGTACATTGCAGCCAACAAACTTGGATGCGTAAAATGTCCCTACAAACACAGGGAGATAGAGGGATTTGTAGCTTTAGGAGTAAACAGGGCACATTTTGTCGTGGAATAAACAAAAGTTACATAACAAATCTTCCTCTTACTATCTGCGGAATTATTGAGGCTCAAGATTTTAACACTTTAATGCAATCATTGTCTTCCCCACGAACCAAAAACAAAGTATACTTGCTTGTCAAGGCTTTACCCCTTGAGATTTACTTGATAAAAAAAAACTCCAAAAAAACTATGTTGCGGATTTGCCGTTCTTATTTCGTTGTTGATGTGCCATTCTCTCAGCAACTCTGTGTAGCGCTTTGTGGCCCTTGGGTGATGAGTGCTCGAGAAATGCTATTATTATTATTATATGATAAATGTTAAATTAAACCATTTTCCAATATATGTATTATATTCACTGATAATTTCGCGTTTTAAATTTATAGTTTGAAAGTTTGATTGTATTTCTCTTGTTGTTCTGCAAAGATGTGTATATTTTTTAAAAACCTACAAAAATTTTATTGCTGATATCCCGTTCTGGTGCCATTGTTGTTGACGTGCCGTTCTCTCCACAGCTCTGTGAAGCGCTTTGTGACCCTCGGGTGACAAGCGCTCTATAAATGCAATTACTATTATAAATACATGATGAAATGAATGATGACGTGGCAGGCGATGTCAGTATGACATTCCACAGTACTATTATTGCTGTATAGGGAAATACCACCCAAGCATCTGCGCACAAAGGATTTCTTTTGAAATTGATGTTGTAGATTACATGAGACTCAAGCTGTGATGCACAATGACCTGTATGAACAAACATGCAGCCTTAACGTACAGAATCCCAGCTAATTGCTTCCTCAGTGGCAAGCTTGCTGCGTTACACAAGGTAGGGCTAAACCTGCCAACCCTATCAACAAGTGTACAAAGGTAGGACACTCCCTGCTGATTACCATCGGAGTAGAATCTTAAAAAGCTGATGTAGCTCACGGCTAACACACCCAAGTAAATTTTCAAGAAAACCTTGCCCTCCAATTAAGCACTGTACATCCACATACAAGTATGGTAAATTCAAAGCTTGCAATACCTTAAATGTGAGCACTACTACACAAACTACAGCCTAGTTTAAAAATGTTAAGAATATGCATGATGAATCAGTTGCTGGGCTTAAAAGAATACATGTACAGTACGGTACAGCATGTTGTGAATTTACGATTAAAGCGCTACATAAACTATACGAACCACATTTTTTACTTGTGATGCATGACTACCCCTTGGGTTAACATGCAGTCTGCTAAATGAATTATTTTTAAAGCCGCAGTAGGTATCTTTCAAGTCCCTTGTGGAAATTTGAGCAGCTTAAATAATGAATAACTATCTGCGTTAGGGCATAAGGGGAATATGAGATATAGAGCACAGCAATTAAGCTTATCCCACATAGTGCAAGGATCATCATTCTCTGAGCAGTATTGTATATTTATATTGCAATTAAACAGTCTAACTCGCAGATGTTTTGCATAATAGGTACAGATATGTCAAAATAAGTACTTTATTGCCGTTCTCTAACACACCTCAGTGCAGAGCTTTTTGTGAGCCTCGGGTGAAAAGCGCTCTGGAAGTGCAAATATTATTGCTGTTTGATCGTGTCCGTCTTTGCTTATATCGTACAATCAGACTTAACACCTACATACTTCAGTAAGATACGTTTTATTAACAAGCACCTATCAATGTAAACCAGGAAATGAATGGGGTGATGAAATCAGCGGCGATGTCTCCAGTGTTAATCACACTATTTAAAGTTGAGTCCACCGGGGCAAGATACAACCCAAATGCCTAAAGGTCACTACACATTGTTTGCCTGGATGAGAAAAGTACTGCATCATACTCCTATAGCAATACCGAAGCCATGAGTTCACATTCCAAATGAGCTCACGCTTATTAATAACCGCTTAATCCTGTAAAGGGTCGCGGGGGGCCCCGCGCCTATCCCGGCAGGCAGAAGGCGCAAGGGTGGGGGGGGATTATACCCAGGATGTGACGCCAGTACATTGCACATTTGAGGTGCGTGCATCATTATCATGGAACCTATATCCCAGAATTGGTTTTGACACCCATACACAGTACTCTACTCACACTCAAAGTTTGGTACAACACAAAACTCACAACATACTCCCCCCCCTCCCCCTTGCCTTACAGATTCATAGCGCACAATCTGTCAGTGAGCACCTATTAAGAATAACCACGCGCGTAAAGAGGCTGACCAATGTGAGCAGCATCACGCAGTGCTGATATTCGCACAACCTACCAGGTGATTTAAGATTAAATCGTCCTGGAAAGAAAAAAAACCCACAACAGGTTCGAGCACACACGACGTTAGCGTTTCCAAAACATATCTGACTGTGTTTATGTACAGCACGTACAGTACTGCACATGCACATTCCCTGGGGAGGGGGGGGGACATTATAAGTAGAGTACAACACTGGATTTTGCTGCAACTTACCTGCTACGGTCAAACACGTCAGGACTCTGAACAACCTGTTTGATATCCGAGCTCAAAGCCTGCTTGGCTTCCAAGATATACCAAGAAAGGCCGACCACATTGCGGGTGGGCGATGTGACCACAAGCGACCTTAATGGTTTAGTTTTTTAACAGAACCGTGCGAGAGCTGGCGTCTGCTCGCAGATGCCTTCATCATCCAGCAGTGGCTTTGATCATGGCCCGACGACGATCTCTGGATGATACACACCTGAGAACAAGGAGGGGGGGAAGGATGTCCGTCTCACGGAGTTTGAATCGCTCTTAACGCGGAAGCGAACCACTGACGATGAAATCAAACGCGTGGAAGCAGGAGGAGGATGAGGATGGAGGAGGGGGGGGACGAGCGAGGCGGCCACAGCTACGTTACCCAAGTCCCACGAATCCCGCACCTGGCAGCAAGTTTTAAACTAAATCTTACTTCTCGTTATTGTCGTCATCGTCTCGGCTCCGAGAGCCAAGGCCACGCAAAGTCTTAGCGCTGTTAAGATGTGGATTTTTTTTTTTTAAACCGCTGCACGGTCGTCTACACACGAAGCCAACGGAGTGAAGCGCCCTTCGCTGCCGTTAAGAGTTTCGTGGAAGTCGCCTCCTTGCTCGGTGTTTGCGCGCATGAAACATCGAGGTAGAGAAGACGCACAACCTTGTACGAGAACACGCCGCCACTGCAGCGGGGTTTAAGAACGCGACGCGAAGCGCGGCCGCCGCCTCCGCCGCAATTATTAACTCTGCTTTGCGTTTGTTGACCGTACCGAGGACACAACAACAACAAACCCCCGCTTTCGTTGTGAACGAAAGCAACATCTGCTGTACAAAGATGATAGCTTAACGCCGCATTCACCTCGCCAGCTGCGTCCCTTCGTGAGCTCCCAACAGCGAGGCGGGAGGGGGGGGGAGACACTGACTGCATAAAATAAACTCGACACGGCGACTCGACTGCACTGTGCAGCCGCGACAGCCATCTTGCTAAGGGACACGACGCCAATGCATTGCTACGGGGGAAGGCGGCTGGCGCGGCGGTCGCGCGCTGCGACTTAACGCACGACGCCACGGCTCTTCCCTGACCAACATGGCCGCCCGGCTTGCACCGGCGATGGCGTCACCCAGATGAAGCGCCCTTGCGGGTGTTTTTAAATTTCCTCTTTCGCTTCCCGTCGACAGTTTTTTGTTATTCACAACGCGTTTAATAATAAACAGCATGGGCTAGGTAGTTGTAACGCCCGCGCCTCATCAAAGATCCTGCTCAGACTGGTTCAATTTCCGCCTCTGTTCGGTGGAGATCGTGGTTCACCCACCCCCTCCATCAGTAGATTGTGTGGTGGCGTCACGGCTCGCACCGCGGACTCGCGGCGGTTCGGCCATAACGGCCACGGGTGAGGATCGGCGTTCACTGCACACGATCGTTCAAAACCGTTCCCCCCCCCCGTCTCACCTTACGGC
>JAZEWT010000023.1:6919796-6934842 GCA_036362905.1 Mordacia mordax | reverse complement strand
CGTGAGTGGCAGCGCGTGCCGGACAGAAGGGATGATGTGCGGCCGGTGCGTGCGCTTCCAGTTACATCCTCAAGTTGCCGCACGTGTGGCGGCGGTTCGTTCCGTCGCTCCTCTTCACTCCCGTGCGTCCTCTCTCTGTTGTTGCAGGTAGGTAGGAGGATTGCCAAGGGTGCTGTGCTTTGATCGCTTTGCTGTGCACGGATAGATGTGATTATATCCAATGTTCTGCGTTCAATACTGTAACTTAAGATGCTTCAGTGCGTTTTATTACTAGTATTAAACAGCAGTTGAATACAAACCGTGGTAATAAAATACGCATCAATTTATGAGCGCAAACGATTTAGAGTGTAACAAATTGAAATGCATATCTGTGTATATACACGACTGCAACGCCAAATGTCATCTTGGTCAACCGATCCCAGAGTGCTATAAGTTGCTCCCATCTACAATCACATGGTGACCTGCTACTGATTCAAATTACTCCATCAGGAGCACCAATTATGAATGGCCTTGGCCTCAATCTGGTGGTGTGATTTTGAGCCGGGCAGCTATATTTTATAATTTGTTAAAGATGTGTCTGCTAGCTTCAGACATTGAGACGCATTGATCTGCTGAGTTTTCTTGTCACTGTCAGCAGATATCTCTGGAACTGATTACACAGCTTATAGTGTTTGCCAAAGATTATCTTAAAGCGTTACAATTGTTGCTTCATAATTAATTTGTTAAAAGTCTTGAGATTTACTTTCATGTATTTCAGCCCGAACGCTCGTTGTGTCGCAGTGATCTCGCATGCAGAGCTTGCAAACTCACTGGGCATTTCCTGCTGTAATAATCATCCATCAATGTAATTTTTCCCCACTCGATTGAAGCATCATCAGGCCAGCGATCAGGATAATCAGCCTGGTGATGCCTGTTGATGCCTGAAGCGTGGAAGGCAAAATATCGCAAAAGAGGAATGCTCGACACGGATATCTGGATGGAGCAGCTCATGAGAGCATTTCGTATTGTGAGAGCGTAATTCGATGTTTGGTCATGTTCATTATATTTTTTTTATTCTGGTACAGTAGTACCCTTTATGGCAGTAATGTATGGCTTGTGAGCTGTCCTCTCAGCATAGGAACCCAATCTAATTGATTTTGCACTCTGCTTGTGATGGGCTTCCCCCAATGTTGATTTAGCCTAGAATGAACGTTCTGATAGAGCGTGATGATTGTACTATGCCACCACTGGATTAGATCAAGCCCAGCGAAGTCGAAATTTGTTCAGTTCTATATTCCAAGCACACTTATCATACGTAGTATGGTTGTCATTTAGTTTTATTGGCATGTATTGTCAGCGGTAATGGGAAAGTACAGTTCACCAACCTTTTAACAATTTAATACTACCTTTTTTTCAAAGTTCATAGTCTAGTTTATTTAGTTATCTGCTGTTGTATGTTTCTAAAGGGACACGTATGATATATTCTAATGCAAACATCTGTTTTTTTAATTATTCACGTGTTCACACCTATGTGTGAGAATTCTCATCTCATCTCATTATCTGAAACCGCTTAATCCTATATAGGGTCACGGTGAAGCCGGAGCCTAGCCCGGAAACACATGGCGTAAGGCAGGAATACACCCGACGACGGGACGCCGGTCCATCGCCGGGTTGTGTGAGAATTGTTTTGTTTAATACTGTCGAGAGGAGGAGCGATCGATGTGGCTATCCCGAAAGAGCAGCTTTTGGAAGCAATCCAGCATGGAGCCGTGAAAACCTACATCAGTACATTAATATTGTAGTCGTCCATCTAGGAGACTTGTCTAGTTCATAGCAATCATTAAAAGTTTAACAAGTATATTTCTTTGTGAAGGTTTCCACGTGCTCTGAAATAAATAATAGATGCAGTGCGCAATGCCGCACGCTTTCGTGACAATCCCTTCCCCGGGGTAACCTTAATGTCATCGCTGCAGTTTGCGGCACATTCTTGCAAGCGCAAGATCTCCTCCACGCAGAGCAGCTGTCAAAAAATCGGGCACGTGAGAGGACAGAAAACTGAAAGCAACGGCACAAATAATAAATAAAAAAAATAGAATGTTGTGGATAAGAAGCACGGATTTCTGAGCAAATACGACAGCAGAAGGCCTGCCTGGCACACCACAAATTGTATCCTTTGGCATAAGACTTAACACTAAGTGCACACTACAACGCGGTTGCCCGTTGCACGAAAAGGGCATGGACATAAAAATAGATCTGCCCTTGTATGTGCAGATTCATATAATCATCAGCCGTTTGGTAGGCACTTGAATGAAAGGCTTTTCATGCAGGAACCACTGCCCCCCCCGGGGTCTTGTACGGCTGTAATGAATTGCAATCCTACACGAGGCTGACCCAGTTTCATCGCTTTGCGCCTGCTATGGCTGTCCATTGGCATCCACGTGCGCGCTCTCGTTTGTTGATGTAAACCGTGTCGTGTGCTGTGCTTTCAAGTGTAGCGTCCTCGTGGAAAAATGACCAAGAACATGTTTTTGAGCGATTTAAGGTTATCAAGCAAACTTGTTTTTGCGTTCATTCGCACCTTTATTTAATTCAGTAAATTAATCAATCAGGTGAAAAAGCTGTCAGCAACATGATTTATTTAGACTGCCAAAATAAATATAGCCACAGTAATGACACCGTGCTAAAACGCAATAAATGTCACGTTTCTTCTGTGGTTACTTACGAAAGAACGCATCGCTGACTAACAGCTCCCCACCAACCCTAATGCCTCAGAACTTTGGCCTCCCACCTCCTCTTCCATCACGCCACCCCCGATGCCCCCCCCCACTTCCCCATTGCCCACCCTCATAGCCGCACGCACCCCTCCGCGGTACCCCCATGGGCCATCCTCACCTCCCGTTGTGTCCCCCACGCACATCTCCAGCCGTGACCTTGTGGTGCCCCACGTCCATCCATCCATTGTCATGCCACTTATGTGGGTCCGGGGTGTGGTGGCAACACATCTACCAAAGCAGCCCAGATGTCCTTTTCCCCAGCAACTTCCTCCAGCTCTTCCTGGGGGATTCTCAGGTGTTCCCAGCTCCACTGAGAGATGTAATCCCTCCAATGTGTCCTGAGTCTGCCCTAGGGTCTCCTCCCATTAGGCTGTGCCTGGTATGCCTCCAGAGGGAGGCACCTTAACTGAGTATTCTCAATGCGGAAAAGCAGCGGTTCTACTGTGAGATCCTCCCAGATCACAACTCCTCAGCCTTATCTCTAAGGCTGAGCCCAGCATCCCTTTAGAGGAACCTCATTCAGGCGCCTGTATCGGGGGACCTTACTCTTTCGGTCATTACCCAGACCTCACGACCAGAGGTGAGGGTTGGAACAAAGACTGACGGGTAAATTGAGAGTGTTGCGTCCCGATTCAGCTCCATCTTCATCACGGCGGTCCGGTACAACGCCTGCGTTACTGCAGATGTTGTTCCCCTCTGTCAGTCTCATGCTGCCTTTTACTCTCACTCGTGCACACGACTCAGACCCACTGGAACTCCTCTACTTGGGTCAGCTGCTCACTCCCCACCCATAGGCGCAAGCCAACTTTTTCCAGATGAGAACCATGGCCTCAGATTTGGAAGTGCTGACTGTCATCCCCACCGTGTCATACTCAGCCGCGGACATTTCCAGTGCATGCTAGAGATCGGTCTGATGAAGCAAAGAGGACGACATCATCTACAAAAAGCAGAAATGCCACCCTCGTACCCTTAAACTGGATACACTCCGGTCCTCGGTTACGCCTTCATATCCCGTTAAAGAAAATTACGAACGGAATGGAAGACAAGGAGCACCGTTGGCAGATCCCTTAATCCACTCTACCGGGCTTGACTTAACGTGCCAAGGATGTGAACGCAGCTCTCACTCCAGTTGTATGAGGACTGAATGGTGCGCAGCAACAGCCCCTGTACCCCGTACTCCCGCCGTACCTCCCACAGTAACCTTCTGAGCACAGGTCATAAGCCTTTTCCAAGTCCACAAAACATATGTAGACTGGTTTAGCAAACTCTCATGACCCCTTAAAAATCTGTGGTGGTATAAAATGCTGGTTTGCTGTTCCACTGCCAGGACGGAATCTGCATCGTTCCTTCTTTCCACACCTGAGCCATCAGATGGTTTAACAGAACTTCTTTGAAGCCAGCCAAAAGTCCTTCTCCATAGCCTCTCCGAACTCTTCCCACACCCGGACTTTTGCTTCTGTAACCACTGCAGCTGCAGTCCTTCTGGCCTGCCAGTACCTGTCCACCCGATCAGGGGTCCCCCATGCCAACCAAGCCCAGAAGGGACTCCTTTTTCAACTGTGACAGCTTCCCTCACTATAACAGGCACCCACCACCTCCTCACCACAGCTCCTAGCAGCCGCTTCCACGATGGAGGCTTCAAACCGGGTCCATTCGGACTTCACGTCATCAGTCTCCTCTGGAATGTGAGACACTTCTCCGTAGGTGGGAGCTGAAATTGCTCCGGACAGGGTCTTTCCAACACACTCTCACTACTTACCACGTCTGTCCATCATCCTACCCCACCATATGTTCCAGCTCACCACCAGGTGTGATCGGTAGACAGCTCTGCTCCTTTCTTCACTCGAGTGTCCAACGAGATAACTACAAAGTCGATCATCAACCTTTAGCCCAAGGTGCTTTGTTGCTAGGTACACTTATGAGCCTCCTTGTGTTCGAACATGGCGTTTGTTATGGACAGTCAATGACCAGCACAGAAGTCCATTAACAGAATACTGCTTGGGTTTAGATTGGGCAAGCAATTACTCCAAAGCACACCCCTCCAGGTTTCTCCATCATTGCCCACATGGGTATTGAAGTCTCCTCGTAGAACTTTGGTGTCACTAGGTCGAGTATTTTCCAGCACCCCCACCCCACTGTCTCCACGAAGGTAGTGTCCTCTGAACTGCTATTTGGTGCACATGCACACGCAAGCGAGTCTTCCTGCCCGCGACCCGAAGTCGCATTGTAGTAACCCTCTCATTCCCTGGGTCAAGCTCCAACTGAGTGGCAAACTAGCCGGGGGCTGGTGAGTATCCCCACCCCTGCCCGGCGCCTCTCCCCTTGTGCGACTGCGGAGTAGGAGAGAGTCCCCAACCCCGATGAAGCAGTTGGGTTCCAGGGCCGAGGCAGTTTGGTTCCAGGGCCGAGGCAGTTTGGTTCCAGGGCCGACACTGTGCGTAAGAGGTGAGCCCAACTATGTCCAGTCGGTAACTTTCAACCTCCTGCACAAGTTACGGTTCCTTAACCACCACCACCCCCCCCCAGAAAGGTGACATTCCACGTTCCCAGAGCCAGTTTCTGTTGCCAAGGTCCAGCATGCCCAGACCCACTCTGCTTCTGTCTGCTGCCCAAGGGGCATTGTACGGGGTCCTTATGATTTGCCTTGCAGGTGATGAGCCCACAAGGCAGTGGCCCCGCGTCACTTTTTAGGGCTGTGCCAGACCAAGCTATGTGGGTCACTCGGTCACTAGAGGCTCGTCTGCGAGGCCCACTCACAGGCCCCAGCTCCAGAAGTAGGCCCTGCTTTTCCTAGTCCGGTAAAGGTTTTCTCAGCAGTCTGTTCTTTTCATTCGGATCTATTGAATCATTATTTGTCTGGCCCCTCATCTGAGGTCATTCTGCCATGGGTGACCCAACGATGTGTTGAGCCACGAGACAGCAAAGCCCACAAGTCCATTGAGAGACAATCAGAACGCACGCGTGACCGCCAACCAATGGTCATGCTGCGAGCAAGCAATATGACAGACACGTTACGTCTTTATGTAGTACAACGATGACATAGATTTGTAAACCTTTTGCCTTGAACATGTAAAAGATTTTATACTATACACACGCAATGATTGTTTCCTACAGCTGCTGTTTTTGGGATAGCAGCATCGATCGCTCTAACTCTCTTCGTGACTATTCACCTTCCACGTTGGTGACATCATGCACACCACCTTTTTTCAATAATTTTCTTTTAAGACCACGTAAGGGTTTGTTATGGCCACAAGCCCCCTATTCAACGGTGATGTGAATAAAGTAAATGCACCGAAATATAACCAGCTTTGAGTCCAACAAACATATGTGTATAATTGAACAAACACAATGAAACTTAATAACAGGCAATGATGTTGAGTAAAGCAAATTAAAATGCTGAATTATACATATACACAGGACTGTAATAGCATAATAAGAGGTTTTGCTGTGCTACAGAGCACTACACTGGAACACACACAGCGAAACCTGCTGATTTAAATTACACTTGTACTCCATCAGGGCCACTAATTATGAATGGGCCAGACCGCAGTCCGCAGTTGTAATAGACATGGGTGGCTTTCCCTACTCCCAGTGTTGTCGAGTTTGCAACCTTGTGCTGGGGCTAGAGGTCATTGTGGGTTCTGCCTGTACTTGCCCGCAGGAAATTAACAGCTATGGACAACCCCCACTGTGCAAACCACTGCTGACCGATTGTAAATATTCAGAAAAAGAAAAGTTTCCGATTTAGGAAATAACTGTTTATTTGGATGCGTGCACGGATCCACTGAGTGCCAACCGAGTGATATCACCCATGTTCAATTCCCATCCATGATAAACAATAAAATATATCTAGCTGTATTATATTAAAAAAAAAAGTTTTGCTGAGTGGGGAGAAGACTGGACAAGCAAGCCAAAGGAAGTGCATATTGCTGGTGTATGTAGAGCTCTCATTTAATAATCTGAGAGGGGGGGATGCTCGACACAGCTATCCTTAAAGAGCAGCTCTTCAGAGCTGTTCTCATACATCGAGCCGCGAAAACCCATGTCAATACAAAGCCTACTGCAGTCAAAACGTGTATCAGTGTGGCTGGTGTAACAGAAACGATCCACACGTGTATTGGAACTTACACTGGCAGTGGCAAAACAAGTGCAGCTGAGTGAACGTGATGCTGACCCTACAGCCCCAACTCTCCTGTGCCACGCTCAAAGCGCTTTCTACATACATACACTTGAGAGATCTTTGTGTGCTCACTGTATACATGTTTTAAAGCACTGTTTATGCACACACACACACGACCTCACCCGTGTGTCGCGCCCTCTGCAATGTGTTAAAAAAAAAACGCATTTACACCCAAAAAAACGCTCTCGATCCGCAAAAGAATTTTGGAATGTCAAAAGCCACCTGTGGCTGTGTTGTCTTGGAAGCCCAAATATCCACACCCCTACGCTAAACCAGTGTGAAAGCCCATGGCCCTTGTGGGAGAGTGCAGTGCCCCCACATCCAGTTCAGGGCACATGCGCTTGTTTGAACTGTGAGCCAGCTTTAGCTGCTGACACGACCTGTGCGTGTACCAATTTCACGTGTAACACGTGACGCTTAGGCAGTCTCGAGTGGGCGTGGAGACATATTCGTGTTTGGGTTAGGCCAGGTGGTGCTGTTTTATACCATAATTCTTGCCATTAACCGATCACCACCCGATAAGATTGCCTCGGTTAGAAAGACACTATTTTTGTTTACGTTGGTTAGTTGGAACGTTTGCTGTATCGCACAGAGGGGGAGCGATCGACGCGGCTATCCCGAAAGAGCAGCTTTTCGAAGCGGTCGTCACGCAACGAGCCGTGAAAACCTACATCATTGCAACGTATATATGGACCAATACCATTCCTGGCTGATCACTTAAGCCTTTTCACAGTGTAATATAACACTTAGAAAGCCACAGCATTGCTCCACTTAAATAAGAATCATCTCATCTCATCTCATTATCTCATCTCATTGTCTGAAACCGCTTAATTCTATATAGGGTCACGGTGAGCCGGAGCCTATCCCGGAAACACAGGGCATAAGGCAGAAATACACCCGACGACGGGACGCCAGTCCATCGCCGGGCATTGCGGGACAATTTTAGTCAGCGAGCCAATCAACCTATCCAGGAGCATGCTTTTAGACTGTGAGAGGAAACCGGAGTACCCGGCGAAAACCCACGCGGACACGGGGAGAGCATGCAAACTCCACACAGAAAGGCACCCGAGCCGAGAGATTCGAACCCGGGACCTTCTTGCCGTGAGGCGTCAGCGCTAACCACTGGGCCACCGCGCCGCCCCCTCGCGCAAGGTTTATTTTTTTAAATTTTTTTGAAAATCCCGTCGGTGCCCGCGAACTGGAGAGAGAGATCGCGGTGGCGTGCGGTTGTTGGATTTGTGCGACGCAGCCACGCGTGAGCGCAGAAATTCGCACGCGCTGGCGCACAGACCACTCGCGGGCGTCGCTCGCTCGAAAAGCCATCGCCGCGTGTTGGCACGTCAAATGCCCGTGCAGCGACGGTGCAGCGACGGTGCAGCCACTCGTGCACGCGTGGCAAGCCCGTGTGGTCGCAGGGAGTTGCATTCCTCTGCGCTCTCGTGTTTGTTTGCGGGTGCGCGCAGTGCGCAACACGATCGTTTTAAACGAGGGTAGGGTGGAGAAAAAAAAGGTACAGCGCAGTGCCCTATAAAGCCCGAAATAGCCATAATTAAAACAATACCGCGGCCAAACCACGTTAAATGCTGTTTGGGTGGCCCGGTCTTGAAAACGGTCTGCCTCGGGGTCCAGTCAGGCGTTTCCTCTCTCTCTGCCCAATGACAATAAACTGCGGGGGCATTGTTCATGGAGAGTTCACAATTTGCCAAATTGTGCAGATGTGAGCAAAGCCATGATACCAGCAGAACGTGCGAAGCGTTGTGCAGCAAGCTAAGTGACTCCTAGTTAATAAATTGCCATACCAAACTATCCGTTCGTGAAGGCTCGCTTGGGCTGGATGCTTCGAAGCATTTTGGGTCTGGGTGGAACTGCCTCAAGTAAATATTTAGCTTGGTGATGGTGGTGTTCGTTATTTTTCGTACGTTTAGTAGGCAAGCAACCGTCGATTAAATTTTATTATTACGCTCGATTATACATTCATCGGGTTATGTTGTGTAGTTATATGTTGTTTATGATTTATGCAGATTGCATGCAAATTGTGTGCAAACGGTGCCCCGAGGCTCGTGGAACTATGAGACCAAGCAAACAGACAAAACAAACACGACAGCACAAATATAATATCAAAGCAAACGGGTTCTTTAATTGAATCGTGTCCCTCAGTCACTGTTCTTCACATTGCAGAAGTGCTTCAGAAGTGTGTGAATCATTGTGTGGAGAGGATTTCAATGTTACCTCGCAGTGTTATCGCTGTTCGTGGTTTGCATAGCTGTTGGCCTTAAAATGATCGCACTTTGCTTTGTTCGTGTGCCACGTGAGCTTGGAATTCTGTACTTGCCGAAGTCAAGGTCCTCTGAATATGGGAGGACATGTTTTTCAAGGAAAAAAACATCTCATCTCATTGTCAGAAACTGCTTAGTCCTGTACAGGGTCGCGGTGAGCCGGAGCCTATCCCGGCAGACCCACGATTGGACGCCAGTCCATTACCGGGCACTGCGGGCAATTTAGTCTGCAAGCCAATCAACCTATGCAGCAGCATGTTTGTTTGGACTGTGGGAGGAAACCGGAGTGCCCGGTGAAAACCCACGCGGACACGGGGAGAAAACATGCAGACTCCACACAGAAAGGCACCCGAGGCGAGATTCGAACCCGGGACCTTCTTGCTGTGATGCGACAGCGCTACCCTCTGGGCCACCGTGCCGCCCATCTGCACTCCTTAATATCCGCCACATGCCTGCTGTTGCACCAAAGCAGCTGCTGCATCTGCAGGCTCTTCCTGCACTCTGCCTCTCCCTACCCCCAAAAGCAGGTTTGCCGTGTTGTGGAGAGATGACGGGGGAAAGAGCAAGTGGTTGAGAAAGGGAGGACTTGGAATTTCACAAGTGACTTTCAATTCAATTAACACCAATTTATTTTTCATAAGTTAAGTGGGTTCTACTGTGCCCGATAAGAAGTGATTGTTTTGCATTGATTTTACGGCTACGTTCTCGGCATACTAACGATGCATTTATGAGCAGGACAGTTCAATCGTTGGCTGACTTGACACTAAGCCAATTTTTATAGTTCTAGAATCTTAAATGCATATGCTATATAGTGTGATAGAGATGTATAAAAGTTCATCAACTGTTGTTAAGTGGATGGTAAAGACCGTGCAACATTCTTTGCAAGCATAATTTGCTGTGCACTGGCGTTTATGCCCAAAAGGCACAGTAGGAAAAAAATAACCCCACAGTTCATAATTAACATTATTAATTCCATTCCCTGTCGAGTCAACCGTGGTCTCTCCGAACAAACAATCTCTCAGTGGGCTCCGTTATATGAACGATGGGCCTACTGTGCTGCATATAAGAATAATGAAAAAAGGAGTGTCCGCTCGAGTAAGACTCGTATTTTGTGAAGTAGCCTACAGGAAGAATATGCTAAAGGTGCTGTTAATGATCAGAAGCAGGTGCAACATTTATTTGACTAGTGGGGTTAATACCCTCTGTGCCCACTTAATGTCCGTTTGCTTAATGTCTCCTTGGCAGAAGGGGGACTGTGTGGATATTATTGTCTCGTCTAAAATGTTGACACACTGCTCTGGTGTAATGTTTAGCACACTGCTCAATTCACTGGTCACGTTGGGTGGTTGAAACAATGGGCGAGTTTCTCAAATTCCCCTGCCTCTGTTAACCCAGCAGTATGCGTGGGTTCACCAGAGCTGTCAGATCGTAAGGTGGCAATGTGGTGTATAGGTACTGCTGCCTCTCTGAGGATGTCTGACCAGTGGGATTAGTAGGCCCGGTAACCTACAGAGGGGCCTCTCTAGTCCTCCCTCGGGTGAAGGACCCACCACCAACAGGGATGTGAGCAGGGAATTGCAGGGGTGCACCTATTACCTTGGCTAAAGCGTGGCATTGCCTTGACACTTTACTGGGATTTGGAGGTAAGGTATTGCCCATGAAGTGCCACATACATGGCATCCCGGTATCGCCTAACAGCACGAACCCGATGTTTGCTTCATTATGGTGTCACTTGAATGTGAATCGCACTAAAGAGTTGCACTTGTGTGCACCATAGGACATCAATTCAACAGCCACCGACTGAAAACCCCACCAAAATGTACATTATTTGTCTGCAGCAGCACTGCATGCTAGTTTTGTTATCACAATTGCAATTTTTTAACAAGGTATTTTGCAGATTATTTGTAGATAACGTAGAACACGCATAACTTCATTGCTTAGCTTTCACATCGACATTTTTTTTTGGATTCGTGACGTAAAATGAGTTATGCTGTTGCATGTTGATACTTGTGACTTGAAACGGCGTGTGTGTGTGTGTGTTGGCACTTTGAATCCACTGCCTTAAAACGCTGACAATGAAATGCAGCATCTGCGTGTGTGGGTGAGGTTGTTTGCACACTTTGAAAATTATTCCTTTGTTGAAAAAAAAAGTCACGCAGGTGTGTTTATGCTTTCCAAAGACACGCGCAGTTATGTTCGTGTACGTGTGCTGTGCTGATCCCTTGAAATGCTGTCGTTATCATCGCGATTGCGATGATAACGACTTCTCGCCCACAGCGATTGCTCGAAATGCCAAAGAAGGCTGACAGGGAGGTGTTTGTGTGTGGTTGTGTTTGGTAATGTTTGTGACCCACATATTTATTCTTGACGTGTTACTTGTGGGGCGGCACGATGGCCCAGTGGGTAGCGCTGTCGCCTCACAACAATAAGGGCCCGGGTTCGAATCTCGGCTGGGGTGCCTTTCTGTGTGGAGTTTGCGTGTTCTCTCCCCGTGTCTGCGTGGGTTTTCGCCAGGCACTCCGGTTTCCTCCCACAGTCCAAAAAACATGCTACTGCGTAGGTTAATTGGCTTGCCGACTAAATTGCCCGCAGTACCCGGTGATGGACTGGCGTCCCATCGTGGGTATATCCCTGCCTTGCACCATATGTCTGCCGGGATAGGCTCCGGCTCACCGCGACCCTGTACAGGACTAAGCGGTTTCTGACAGAGAGATGAGATGAGATTTGTAAAGCATTCGCCTGTGTCAATTCATTGTTTCTGATTTTTGTACTTTACCCATCCATACACTGTTGCTATATACGCCTACACATTTTTTTATATATATAAAAGATTTTATTATTTTTTACTCCTAGCCAAGGGCAGCTCACACAACAACACGTACGATCCTTTGTTCGTGTGTGTTTAGTTAATTTAAAATTCTGTGATTATTTGTAAAATGTTAGCACTTGCAGATTTGTAACATGCACAGTGTGTTTACTTACTGCTTTGTGTGATTTATTACAAGCAACTATTAATTCATTTCATATCGTAGATTGGCGTTCTTCATCTCCCGCATTTGCATTACGTCTGTGTTCTTATTTATTGGAATGCGATAATTTGCCAGAATGGTCCATGGTGGTAGCAGAGGTGGGCATGTCAACACAGCCAGGATGGATGGGGCTTATTTAAAATGCATAAACATAACTTAATACGGAAATTGTAATTTGTTCGTTTAAATTAAACTCCTGTTCTATAAATTACTTTGTTATAGTCTCTGCCCATGTGGAATGGATGCACTGTGATAAATTATGTGCCGTGTTTATAGTCACCTAATTTTCTGTGAGTGTGCTAGTGGTGATCAACAGTACATCCTTGTATGCATGCGCATGCGTGTGTTAGTGATGATTTTCTAAACCGGTCCCGGGCATCCTTTAGGTCGACTCGGCCTGGTGTGGTCTGTAAACATTGCCACGAGGGAGATAAAGCCGACCCCTCGTGTGCTCCATCGCCCTGCATAGGTGCTTGATAACTGTGCTTGACCCCGCAGTCTGTTAAGGCTATACGGGGGATCTTTGTCCTTGTAGTTGTGCAGCAGATAGAGTCTCACAATACGCACTTGCCCCAGCAGCCTATAAAGGCAGTATGGGGGATCTTTATCACTGTTTGCTATGGCTACGACGAGCCTCATCTCAGAGTTTCAGATCTGGATTTGTAAGCAGGTTATATTTCTTCAATATAATGACTTGGCCAACAGTAGATTCTTGTCCGTGTGCGTATGCACACGCACGTGTTCGGTCATGTTGGTGCTCACCGTGGTGTGTCAAGCATTTCGAGCGGTGTTATGTGTTTGCACAAACGCGCAAGTCTGTGAGACTCAAGCTTCACGTTTGCATCTGTAGGACAAGCATCTTGTTCATTTAAATGTGTGTGTGTGTGTGGCGGGCGCAGTGGTGTGGCGGTTAGTGCACCGTGCTTCAAACCCAGCGACCTAAGTTCAATTCCTGCTCACGACCCACACCAGTGAGCTTTAATGAACCGGTCCTGAGCCTCCCCTGGGTCAATTCAGCCTCAAATTATTACGTGGAGCAGTATGTAAATATTGCCACTGGGGAGACAAAGGCGGTCGGATGTGGTGTTGGCCACCCAATCCCATATGTGCCATGCTGGCATTTATCGGTGCTCACTAACAGCGTTTGACCCGAGAGGCTAGACATGGAATCTTTTATTTTATCTGTGTCCATCCATTCTCTCGCCTCGGGCATTATAATCAGAATCAGCACGAGGCCTGGTGTAACATGTCCAAACAGTCAGCATTGCCCTGCAAATAATGCCCATGCGTGACTGCAATGTCGTCTTCAAACCTTCCCATATCGGAGCAGAATCAGACTGGCAGAGCAATTATGCAGATTACAATGCCATCTCAGCATAATATATTACGATCCAATTAAACCATTGACGAGCATTTCAGGTTGCAGCTTGAGCTGGATTCACACTGCATGTAAAGTGTTCTTGCATAACCGTACATAGACAGTTTTGATTTTGTCAGCGTCCCATTCAACACATGCAGAGTAGTGTTTTACGGTTTTGTTATTGTTTTAATAGGTTCCTCGTATTATATATGGCTAGACAAACAACAGACTTCTGTTATCGTGCCTTTGAATAAAAGTACAGTGACAAAATATGCCAGGATTGAACTGTAATAAAAACAAACCTTGTTTACACCTCCACTTAGGTGGTAACGTTATGTTTATTGGTTAAAAGTTTCACATTCCCCTCATCTCAGTCAGAAACTGCGTAGTCCTGTACAGGGTCGCGGTGAGCCGGAGCCTATCCCGGCAGACACAGGGCGCAAGGCAGGGATACACCCACGATGGAACGCCAGTCCATCACCGGGCACTGCGGGCAATTTAGTCTGCGAGCCAATTAACCTATGCAGCGGCATGTTTTTTGGACTGTGGGAGGAAACCGGAGTGCCCGGTGAAAACCCACGCGGACACGGGGAGAGAACATGCAAACTCCCACACAGAAAAGCACCCGAGCCGAGATTCGAACCCAGGCCCTTCTTGCTGTGAGGCGACAGCGCTACCCACTGGGTCACCGCGCCACCCGTTTCACATTACAAACCTCAAATTAAACTTTTAATGGAAGCGTACAGGGCACATATGTCCATCATTGTGCTAATTAGAGTGCACTGTAGTGCAGAAATACTGGGTGATCAATGCTGTGGCCCTCACAAATGTGTCATGACATGTTCAACGACCCTTGAAGACAAACTCATGAAACAGGGTGACCTCACAGGACAGCAGCACCCTGATTGGAGAAGTCTGAGCATTTGAAATACTATTTAAGGATTGGTGAAGAGAGATTTTGGAGGCAAATGCGGTGACAATGAGGTGTCGGTTCAAGAGGGGCAGAGAAATGTTTAAGGGGAGCACGGAGACGGGAGATGGGTTGTTGAGTGAAAGTTGAGAGCAGAGAGTCACGCGGCGGCTGGGGCGGGCGCGCGCAACCGGCTCCGCGGCGGCCAACGACGGCGCGGCGTTTAACAGAATGCCGGCGGCGCGTCTCGACCCACTGAGGAGCGAGCGACACGGAGTGGAGGCGGCCGTGCGCTGTTGGCGGAGCCCGGCCGCTGGGCGGCGGGCCGCGGGGTCCAGCGGCGGAGAGGTGGCTGCGGAGTCGGCCCGGCGGGAGACGGAGCGAGCCGGTGACTCGGCGGAGCGGAGGCGGGCCTGCGCCGCGGAGCGAGCGCTGGGAGAGGCGAGCCGCTGCAGCGGTGTTGGCAGTTGCGGCGCAGCTGGGAGGCGATCGGGCGCCCGGAGAATTGCTGCAGGGCGGCGCAGCGGCCCAGTGGTTA
>JAZEWT010000023.1:6890091-6908059 GCA_036362905.1 Mordacia mordax | reverse complement strand
GGGGGGGGGGGGGGCGCACAGGTGGCAAGAGGCAGTGGTAGCGGGATGGATGGAGGATCACGAATGTGTGTGAACACACACTTGTATAATAGTTGAACAGGTGCAGTGGGTTACACAAATACGTGGTTAAACCTAGACGCCGAGGGACAAGAAGGACACAGTGGTGCGCTGAGAAGGAGGAGAGTCAAAGGACCTTGACAGCTATGTATTGAATATCCAAATGTCATCGTGGTTGCAATGGCCTTTTGTGGCTGCAGGTGAAAGCTGGTGAGGCAGAAAGCAGGTTGAGGGAGAGCAAGGAGTGAGCAGTGGGGATGTAGAAAAAAAACAACATAGCGAGTGGTGTATTCAAGTAATTGCTTGCAGTGTCTAATTTTGGTTTTACGGAGATGAATACTGTCTACGTGCTGGGAAGATTTTCCTTGTGGTTAAGATCGTCATGCGTGGGTTGACAGTCGTGTGGCATCCGTTAATTTAAACGTTTGGGTTCAGAGTACACTGCACTGCTGACACTATCAGTCATGCCTTTTTTTCTTTCAAATAGCACCCGTGTGCGTCACTATTGCTCTGGTGTTACGTGATAAATCTTCCCGCGGAATTCATAATTGCTCTGCCATTGCAACGCTTATTAAATGTGTGTTTTATTATCGGTGTCACGAGGCGTAATTGTAACCACCTTTAACAATATCATCACCTGGACCATCATGACCGCGTATATTCACACGACTGATGAAGTTCATGCCACTGCAGTGTGCTGATGATCATGATGCAAAAATAGTCTGGTTTGCCAAATGTCCGAATAACGTAATCGGTGGATGGTTGTCCAGTGCAATGAGACTTCTTGGCAAGCACATAGGAAAAAGGTGTCAATGTTTACAGCAACAATAATTGTCGCAACTGCTCAAAAATTGACTGCTTCCAATGTTGATCCCGATGCGTATTCATTTACCGGCTAAAGATAACGTCATTGGCCACAAGATGACCATGATACTTAGAAGATATGCCTGTACGTATGTATGTTATTAAACTTGAGCAACCAAAAACTACAAAGAAGTTCTAATGGAAAACGATACGATTCGAGGATGGGATATAACTGCAGCAAAAGACTGATCCCATGAAATTGAAGAGGAAGGAAACATGTCGAAATGGGAAATGTTTAAAGAAACATTGGTTGGAAAAGCCAAACAGGTTATACCAGAAAAAGCACAACAAAGGAAACTGAAATGGATGACTGAAGAGATCCTGGAATGAATGGAGGGCTGAAGAAATATTAAAAAGCGTAATATGACAGCGTGTTGGATGGTGGATAATAAAATTCGATCAGTATGCAAGATAGAAAAAGAAAAATGGCTTGATGAGCAATGCACAGAAATCGACAAATAAAAACACAAAGACATTACATCATTGTATCGGAATTTCAAAGACATCGCAGGTAAAGGAGGGTTCACTGCTAGTGGATGCATTAAAGCTAAACATTGTGTCAATCATTGAGAACACGTTTTGAAGAGATGGACAGAATGTATTGAAGATATTGAAGTGAGAACAGTTATTAATAGACTGAAAAACAACAAAGCTGCAGGAGCAGATGAAATAGCAAGAGAACAAGTAAAATGTTTGGAAGGCTTTGGCTAAGAAAATTAGACAGATATTATCAACGCGATTATGACGGTGGAGAGATACCAGAGGATCTCAGTAAATTGATCATTGTTGCACTCCACAAAAAATCTAGACCTATTGAATGAGCTGTGTAACAAAGGTCCTGTTAAATGTGTTGGTGCTCATACCAGAAGCAGACTAAAACCAGAGGTTGCAAAGATCTATGTGGTTTTATTGAAGGTCGAGGTACAAGAAGTGCAATTTTTATTATCCGAATGCCTTCAGAAAGGGAAGTTGAAATCCAGAAATATCTCTATTTGTGTTTCATTGACCATAACAAAGCGTTCGACAGTATAAAACACGAGGAGCTAATGAATATTATTCAATAACCGGACATTGGTGGTAAACATTTGAGAATTTTGAGGAACACATACTGGGATTGAACTGCGGCAATAAGGATCTTACCAGAATCAAGTGATTTCATCCAAATTACAAGAGGTGTGATGCAAGGCTGTGTATTTTCAACAAACTTGTTTAACTTGTACAGTGAGAACATCTTGAGAGAAATGTAAGGTTTGCCAGGGTTGATCATTGTGGACAGAATATTAATAACCTGCGTTATGTGGATGATGTAGTTTTATTAGCGGATTCAGAGGGGAAGCTGCAAGAAATTCTGGATAAGGTTGTTAGTTAAAGATAGGGAAATGATTTAACTATGAATTCTAGGAAAACAATGCATGGTAATGTCAAAGAAGAAAAGTGTACCTGTATGCAACATCAAAATAGGTAATGAAAATGTAAGACAGGTCAATAAATTCAACTGTCTGGTAAGCTGGATAACATCGGATGGTAAACGTGATCTTGAAAAAAACGGAGGATATGGATGGGCCAAAGGTAACTTTTTCAAAATGAAAAAGATAATGATGAATGATAACATTTCTCTGGGTGCGAAATGAATAGCTCTCAATTGTTACGTTATACCAGTGTTCACGTATGCATCAGAATGTTGGACAATATCGCCAAGTATAGAAAAGAGAATTGAAGCAACTGAAATGTGGTTCTTAAGACGCATCTTGAAGGTATCTTGGACAAGACACACTTCAAAGGTGGACATTTTTGTCACGAATGGGACGTAGAAAGAAGATGTTGACTGACATGAGAAGGAGGCATTTGAAGTTTCTCGGGAATATTATGAGGAAAGAGGACATTGAAAATCTGGTTATTGTTGGAAATTTTAAGAAAAGAGAGATCGTGGGCGACAGAGATTGACTTATGTCAAAAGTCTCTCGAGAAGGATGAACATATCAACAATGGACATCCTTCGAGGTTCAAAGAGCAGAGATTTGTGGAAGACCACTGTCACCAACGTCCTGTAGGATATGGTACCCAGAAGAAGAATATTTCAAAACTATTAAATCACAGACCATTTAACTTTTAATGTGGCGAGAATGTACTTTACGCCATGTATAGTTCAAACCCAACAAGGGTGGCGTTCTCATGCTACGATTGTTGGCTCCGCCACTAGTTCAAAACACTTTGAAGGATTCTTTACATAGCACAGGTGTTGTCAGAGAGCTGTGAAGACCAGATGTTTGGCACTGCCGTTTTCAAGGTATACACACACACACACCACAAAGCACAGCACGTGCTTTTCATTAAGTATTATAACCTTGATGATTGCTTTCAAAAGCACTCCGTCACACAATGCCCGAGTGCCTCTAACATGGGAGGCGTAATGTCGCAAAGGAGAGAGGAGGAACGCTTGATGCGGCTATCCCGAAAGAGCAGCTTTATAAAGCAATCATCATACATCGAGTTGTGAAATCCTTTATCATTATATTCTAACCTTGTTGATGTCACTAATAGATTTTGGAATATGTATGTCATCTTGTTCGACTCCACTCCTTATATGTATGTCGGTATCATATTTACATACTATCAATGTGTTTGTTTTCTAAATATTATTAGATTTTAGCCTTGCTCTGTAAAAACTCGGATGACTACATAATTTTTCATGGAGTCAGATGCATTTTTTTGTTGTGGAAATGCCAGACAAAGTGGCATTTGAAATATATTAAGTTTTTTTCATAATTTGGATGAAGGGCTGTCAGTGGTCGATGCCAGCAGCACCTTTATGACAATGTATTTGAGAAATAAAAGGCATAAATATCAATGGTAAAAGTATTGAACAACTCACAATTGCTGGCATTAAATGATAACAGGTCAGAATTGTTGATGACTGTACAACGAGAATGAACTGCGGAATATGTTATAAGACCTTAAAATAAGGTGGCATCATGGCTTGAGATGAATATGAACATGCTTCATGAAAATTTTTTTTTTTCCAAACCTTGAAGTTATCAATGAGCAGCCTGGGATTATAATACTGCTGTAATTCAAGGTTGATGGTAGCAAGTTACCTTTTTAAAACTGAACATAATGTTGAGAATTAACGTAGTAACTTGCCTAATGAAGAACTTTTTAATTCGTGCATATTACAAGCTTTGACATGGTTGAGAATGGGGACATTGGCAGAAAAAATGGAAAAAAATCTGAAAAGATATGCACATTGATGAATGGAGAAGCACATGCTTAAAAGTTTATGGTGAACATGAGGAGCCCATGGATTAGAGAACAAATACCAGTTGGAGACATCATATTAACCGTCACGAAAAAGTTAAAGCAGTTGGCCTTTCCATAGAGGTGATTGAATGGCTTCATAGCTTCCATACCGATATGTATAGTTTTGCTAACTTCATATTTTGTTATATTCGTGCGACAGCGTCACTTATGGCCTTAATGAGCACCTGGGGGAAATTATCTCCAGGTTAGAGAAACTCAGTCTAGTCATTAAGATCAGTGCTCAGCCTTGAAGACATTTCTCGGCTGTATTGTCTGACCTTGACCTCAGTAGTGTGGCATGGCCTTGATCTGAACACCTTAACTGGAAGATCCAGTCTCGACGGGCCAAAACCTCGAGGACTTGGCCTTAATACCGACACCATCGTTAGAGGCTGCCGGGTTTAGCCTTGGTGCTGTGGTTCCTGGTTTTGAACCTAAGCTTAAGGTTAGATTAATATCATGGTACGCTGAGCTGGGATCAGACTACAGTGAGCGATTGCCTGAGCAGACAGCGGTGAGATCGGGGGAGACTCTGTCCTGAACGAAGATCTCTTCGCTGAGGTCACAGTGGTTGCTCCGGCCAAGACTTGACTGGTTTGAATCCCAACAGTCGCGAATGTTTTAAGTATATATGCATACATGCTTGGTAGATGATTGGTTTATGCTATAGTACAGCATAGTTTCATGATTCATCCCCGAATGAGTTTGAGAATTATTATGATTCAGTTACGATTCAATTCAATAATGGCTTCATCTTTAACATTAGGGGGAATGGCAGGTCCTCCAGTGGCTGTGTGAGTGATGAGCTCATCATATAGCATACATCATAAAAACACAGATTCTTGAACGTGTAATTCAATGCATTTCATATTCATTTTCACTTTATCAATACCTGCTTAATCCTGTACAGCGTCGTGGAGGGGGGGGGAGGTGGAACCTATCTCGGCCGGCAGAGGGCAAAAGGGGAGGGATACCCAGGATGTGACGCCAGTACATCGCAGGGCATATTTTTTCGGGCAATTTACTCACCAGGCCAATTTATCTAGGCAGCGTGTCTTTGGACGGTGGGAGGAAACTGGAGTACCCGGCAAAAATCCACGCAAGCTTCACACATTTTTTTAATTGCCTAAGGTACAGATATGTTGTGGTGAAGCTCTATCCATGTTATTTTGGTGGTGCTGTGTAAGTAATGAAATTCAGCTAAGCCAAATGATTTATTTTCACAGCAAAAACGTTGCATTTTCTAAGACAATTCAAATAAATTCACATCGGGCCCCTTACAATAGATTGTTTATTTAAATTGTTTACAGGCTTTAAATGATGAATATGTGGGGATGTACATGCATTTATCGCAGGCTGGCAGGTGCTAGATTCTATAACTTGTTGAATCGCATTTGTGTGGTGGATCCTATTGAGATGCAGGGAGCCCATATTCAGGACTGGTGTGTGATAGAGGCACATACATCATACTCCATCTCACTGTAACTGTGACGCATAGATAATCCCCCTATAGCATGCAGTTAAATATAGATATACTGCATTCTGGATTATATTTTTATATACAGCGGTATATTTAAATACACCAGCTGTGTACCTCAGTGTTTCGCTGTGCCCTGCATCCCTGCTGCTCTGTTCAGAATGTACTATACATGTACTTTGTGCGCTCCGTCAGCTGTCTTAATAATGCGTTTTTGAGGCATCATCTGAGCTAATTGCAATAATTTATCATTTACCTGATGTTTGAGATCACTTGACCATCTGCGATTGCGGATAATTGTGCCCGCGCATTCTAAATTGCCAGATTACCCTGGCAGAAAGATTGTTGTGGCTCGGTGGCCCACACTTTGTGGATCGAGGGTGACAATCGATGCAAATAAACAATACCTGACACGTACGAGCAATGATGGCAGTGATCATCATATAGCACCCTAATGATTACACGACTGTATATGGATTTTTGCAGTGATATGAATGCATTGTTATCCTTTGTGACAACACAGTGCTCTAATGTGGATCGGTTTTTTTTTTGGATTGTATTTATGCGCTGCATTTTTTGCATTGCGACAAAACCGTGCGGAGAGCTAATGTTACTTCGCTGGAATTTGTTGAGCTGCCTCGGCAGTGGTGCGTTCGCAAAACAAACCAAAAAGCTCAGAGCATTCCTGTCTGACACTGCCGTTAAGAAGAAAGAAGTGTACACAATCCCAGAAAATGGCCCTTCATCATAGCGCATGATTGGCAATTTAATGTAATATTAGCATACATTGGGTACACTGCATGTCAATGTGCATTGAGCATGTTGAATTTACCATTACGCTGCATTGTCAACCTCCATTAAGAATGAGGCATCCATTCAGTCTGCATCACGTAACATTGGATTTCTTAAGCACCTTGGACATCGTGTTCTTGTTGACGGAGCACGTTGCATACATGAGTTTGTTTGCAATGTTGCATATAAATGCTAACGCGAATTAATTGCGCGGTAGCGATCGTTACACTGCTTTAAGTGGGATGCATACGGCATGCAGCACATTGATCCTGAACACTTCCTATTAGCAACGCAACAAATTATTTAATCACACTGCATTGATAGTGCAGCACAAATCACACACACAAAAAAAAACAACCAACTCATTCACATTCATCAACAACAGTGTCCCACCCCTAAGTGCACACAACACCCAACGTTTCGGTTAATGGCTCACCCCCAAAACACCTATTTTTCGCTTGTTCGCATAGGGCGCTGAGTCTCACAGCCTGGCCAAAATGCCCATTGCCTCATGGTTGGAACGCGAAGACAAGCCAGCCGAGCGCACGTTTCTCCTCGAATCCAGTTCATCATTCCAGGCAACTTCATCATTAGAGCTTGACGGAAGCAGATAATTAGTTTTGGTTGTGCTGTCGCCTCGTTATGAATCTGTGAGTTCTATGATCGCCAATTAAACAGGCGAGCAGTGCTGAGTGGAGAAACGTTGTGTGCTGTGAAAACAGTGTAGGGATGTTTTTATTAGTTATATATTTTCTCTATTTATCCACTTACCCAATCACCCGCTCGCTCTCTTTTTGTTCGGTGAAATATATATTTTTGGAGGACTAAATAGATCTCTTGCTTGGGTAAGTCACATGCAATTGAGGAATGCACCCATATTCTTCATTTTACCACTTGCATCTGCCTTAGCAAGAAATAGCAGCGTGAGAAGAGCCACATATTGAGGGTTCTTGGCCTGTGTTGTGCGAGGAATAAGCCCCAAGGCAGTTGAATTGAGCGATTTTAATCATCATTTTGTGTACTTTGGAATGGTCTTGAATAGAGCTTTTTTAAAAACATTTTTTTTCTCGGATAAAAGAATGGCTATTAAAACGTCATGAACGTTGAACTTATCAACAATTAACAATTAAGGCTTTAATTGCGGAGCCATTCCTGGTAATTCTAATACCATGCTGATAAAACGTTATGTTCCATGTGTGTACACACACAATGTGGTATTTAAACCATACAGTGCTTTGAATGCAGATGGAAATCAATTATCTCAATCACTGCGATTATCCCAAATCAGGTCATGGCTATGTGTACGTGAATTCATTACGTGCGCTTGTGCTCTCCAGCAGGGCTATGGGTGGTAAATAAATAAGACTTCCAGGCATCTGCTTCATGGCTGAAATATAATACTATTTAAGTTCATCGACCATTGGGCCTTTGGGACCAATGTTTTCCAGCAGCATGTGTTTAAACAAAGCAAACTCTGGGCTGAATTCCACTTATTTGCTTATGTACGTGTATATGTGCATCACTGTGCATAGTACAGTGATGGTCAGCGCTTCGCATATGTCATCGTGAGTTAAAATAGAAGACATGAACAGCAGAGGTAATGATTATTGTATTGGTAACGGCCACCCCTTGATTAAGTTTGGTGTATATTATCCATAATCATCGTTTGCATAATTAATAATTTTACATTTATAACGTGCAAATATTCATTTGACAGAGAAAGCACAGAGAGGCAGAGGAGGCAGCTTGCCAGCGCCACACACTGCTTTCTATATATTAGAATGTCATCGGTCAATTAATTAATGAGTATTTTTTTTAAGTTATGGGAGAAAAGCAAAGAGCCCGGAGGAAACCCCACGCAGAACATGGGGAGAATACACAAACTCCACATAGAAAGGTGCCCAAGGCGGGGATCGAACCTGCTTGGGCAAGACCATTCTTTCTGGAAGGCGCAGATGGTACCACTGTGCCACCCTGCCACCCAACTCATAACTCAATAGTTGCTACCTCTCATGTTCCTGTGATGTAAATATAGCCGCGAAATCATTACAGTACTGACCGCTGGTGTAAACAATCAAATGAAGGTGTCTTGCAGCGCTTTGTGACCCTCGAGTGAAAACCACTCCAGAGATGCAATTATTATTATCTCGATGACAGTCGTTCACAAATGTAGCAAGAACAACTCATCACATTTGTCAGTAAGACTGACCTATGAATGGAAATTAAAAGTACTTGCTTTTGTCAATTTATTTCGAAATGGCCACTTTTCACAGTCGCAGTGGAAAAGTGCAATATCTATTAAGTGACTACATCTCTCTGCTCTCCGCAGAAGGGCAATTGTCTTAAATGTCAGCCTACAACGGTCCTCTTACGCTCGATGTATTTTTTTAATCTGTTATTAGGCAGCGCCGATGACATGTGCCGAGTTCATTTGACTTGTCTTGTATCGAATTGAAGCACTCCTTCGCCCCACCGGTGTTCGGGAGAAGAGGCAGCTGGGGCGGGGGGGGGTTGGAATCAAATCGATTAGCCTCGATCGCTCCTCGTAATAGAGGCTCGCTTACAGCACCTGTCTGCACGTGATCAGTGTGGGTTTTTGCCGTGTGACCTTGCAAGGATTTCTACTTCCGCACGCCCGTTCTCATATTATTTGTATTCCCTAAATCTACTACGGTTGGGGGAAAGAGTGCTGTTGGATGACAGGCAAATCCTAGGGTTTCGTCCTCATCTCATCATCTCATTGTCAGAAACCTCTTAATCCTGTACAGGTTCGTGGTGAGCCGGAGCCTATCCGGGCAGACACAGGGCGCAAGGCAGGGATATACCCACGATGGGAAGCCAGTCCATCACCGAGCACTGAGGACAATTTAGTCTGCAGGGCAATTAACCTATGAAGCAGCATGTTTTTTGGACTGTGGGAGGAAACCGGAGTGCCCGGCGAAAATCCACGCGGACACGGGGAGAAAACATGCAAACTCCACACAGAAAGGCACCCGAGGCGAGATTCGAACCTGGGACCTTCTTGTTGTGAGGCGACAGCGCTACCCACTGGGCCACCGTGCCGCCCCGGAATTGGTAAATCGAAGCATCCTAACATGCGTTCCCCCGCTATTCAAATGTGCTGCAGTTATCCCCCCCCCCTGCTCAAAAATCCCAGCCTCGATTATAACATCCCTGATAATTATCGACCCATCTCCAATTTACCATTCGCTTCTCAGGGCCTTGAGCATACAGTATCCATGCAACTCCGGAAAAAAAAACATACTCAACAATGACCTGCTCGATCCCTTCCAAGCTGGTTCAGATCTGGCCATAGTACTGAAACTGCTCTGGTAAAAGTAGTTAATGACTTCCTTGTTGCTGCTGATGAAGGCTTGTCAAGTATTTTTGTCCTCCTGGACCTTTGCGCAGCCTTTGATACCATTGGAGAGACTCGATTTACATGAGTGTCGTTGACTGTGTCCTGTACTGGCTGAGCAACGATCTCTGACCGGAAGCAGTTCGTCAGCCTCGGAAGATATCGCTCAAAAGATACATCCTGTTTTGTCTGGTGTTACTCAGGGTTCAGTCCTCGGCCCATTTATCGTCAGCATCTACACAAAACCACTTGGCCATATACTGAGCGGCATCAATCTAAGCTACCATTGCTATACCGATGACAAACAAATCTTTATCCACACAAAGCCGTCCATCATTGCATCTAATCCTTGTATGTCATCCTCAGTGTCAACTCTGAAGGCAGGGCCCAATTCAAATTTTGTAAAGCTAAATGGTGACAAGACAGACGTTTTAGTTGTCAGAACCCCGCACCAATTGTCTAAGGCTGAACCCATACTTTTGATGCTGAACAGCCAGATCTTTGAAGTTGCTAAGGCAGTCTGGAGTCTAGGAGTGATTCCTGATTCGTCATCCACTTCCGAGAGACACATTAATAAGGTGACGGAGGTAGTCTATTCCTTCTTATAAACATAGCTAGACAACGCAGTATCCTGTCACCATGTGATGCTCAGAATCCAATCTACATCTTCATCTTTTCACAAATCGATTATTGGAATGCACTACTTCTTGGCATCCCTGCAGAATGCGGTTGCTGGAGTCCTCACCCACACCCTGATCCATGATCACATATCCCCAGTGCTGGCATCTCTCCACTGGCAACCGGTTAAATCCAGGTGTGAATTCAAGACCCTCAGCTACAGGGCTCTCACTGGCACTGCTTCAACATACATCCGTGACCTTCTTCAGGCACCCTCCTCAACACGACAACTTTGATCCACCAATACGGGTTTATTGCATGTGTCCAGATTTCACCTCCGTTCAATGGGTGATGGAGCCTTCTACCGCGCCGCTCCTAGACTCTAGAACTCCCTACCATTGGAAATTTAGTCAGCTGAGTTCCTGAGCATCTCCAAATCCCGTCTCAAGACTCACTTTCTTCATAAGGCCTTAAAGTACTTTGGCTGGGACTATTGATGCTGTTCACTGTTGTGTGCTTGGATGATGGTACACAATTTGCCTGTGCTTGCTCAGGAACTATTCTGCCTTCCTTTATTTGTTTTAATTATTTTATTTTATATCCTTCACCGATTAATAGTTATTGTTTAACTTTTTTGATTTATTCTAATGTTGTAGTTGACTTGCTGTTCTCTACATAGCTCTGTGCTCAGCTTTGTGACCCTCAGTTGTAAGACACTTTGGGAATGCAAACATTATTATTCGGCGGCACGGTGGCCCAGTGAGTAGCGCTGTCGCCCCACAGCAAGAAGGTCTCGGGTTCGAATCTCGGCTCGGGTGCCTTACTGTGTGGAGTTTACATGTTCTCTCCCCGTGTCTGCGAGGGTTTTCGCCGGACACTCCGGTTTCCTCCCACAATCCAAAAACATGCTGCTGCCTAGGTTAATTGGCTTGCAGACTAAATTGTCTGCAGTGCCCGGTGATGGACGAGCGTCCCATCGTGGGTATATCCCTGCCTTGCGCCCTGTGTCTGCCGGGATAGGCTCCGGCTCACTGCGACCCTGTACAGGATTAAGCGGTTCTGACAATGAGATGAGATGAGATCATTATTATTCTAGGATAGCTGCAATTATGATAAAGCTATACATTGGTAATGAAACCAGTGGCCTGGCCTGAGTGTGGATGAATGACACCCAGTCGTTTCTATGGCACACTCGGAGTGCATCAGAGACACTGGACTTGATGTACTCGACCAGTTTGGACTGGCTGCTTTGCATTGTTGTGGTCTCATATTCATCAGAGTCAATTTTAAAAGCATTTGTTTTCTAATAATTTGGATTTCTGAAATAATTATACATCTTGTATAATTTTTATGCCAGGGCGGTTTAATTAAAAGATGAGTTTAACATAACATTTATCCATAGCCCTGTGGAGCGTACCTCCACTGTCACCCTGCTCTCCTGTGACGCCTGAGGATGCATCCAACGTGAAAGGCAAAACGTCACAAAGGAGAGTGGAGGAGCGATCGACACGGCTGCTCAGAAAGAGCAGCTTTTGGAAGCAATCATCAAGCATAGAGCCTTGAAAACCTACATTAGTAAACTTATATACTATGAAAAAAACTGTTCATTGTACTATGCATATTTAACATGTGGAAAGTCACAAAAAATGATTTGTGTTGCTGCATATTGCAACTAAACTGAAGGTCAGGGTTTCTCTATTGTCAGCCTCCGATTCTTGACATGCAGTCTTGGCGTACCTGTAGAAAATACAGCTCCTGCCAATATATCATAAGACATCACACTTCTCTGGTTTATGACTCACAAATCTGCCAGCATCCCTGGCAGGAGGAATATTTAAATCTAAAAGTATGGCTTTCAAAGAAACGTTATATATGGTGGCTTTTCAGACACAATTGGAAAATTAATGTCATTTATGTTGGACAGATTGATTGTCGTGTTTGTTTTAATAATAATGGGTCCATTACCATGCTAAGTAATATTGCCGTGATATTATATTGCTATCTGGCATGATATAAGATTTGTGATAATTTTGTTGGCAATACCATTGCTACCTATAAAAATGTATAATTATTATTATTTTGTTTCCTCATTGCAATGCTTAACTGTGGTTAGTTATGTGCAATGCTGTGTGTAAATGTTTTTTGTTGTTTTGTTTTGTTACTTATATATATATTTTGCAACTGGCGTGTTTGTTTGGTCGCATAAATCCCGTGAAGAGCTTGAAAGTTCACTGGGAATTTTTTTTTGCTGAAATAATTAACATCTGTCTATCTATTGTACCGATGTATGTTCTTACAGCTCGATGCTTGATGATTGCTTACGAAAGCTGTTCTTTCAGGATAGCCTTGTTGAGCGCTCCTCCACTCTCCTTCAAAATGTTTCCTCTCTCTTTCGTGACGAAAATATGTGTGTACTTGCTGCAGGCCCAAGATTAATCCGTGAAGCAATAGAGTTTCACAAGACACCAAAACCATAAACTGTAAACAGGAAATGAAAATAAAACTCAGCCAAACGTAGAAATCAGGTTTAAAATTAACAGCAAACAGCCCTAAAGATTAACTACAGATAACTGTAGAAATAGGACCGAATCGAACTTCTAAACAAGACCGAAAATTCCAGCTCCGAAAACAACTCTGCAGACGTTCATGTTGATGGAATGCAATTTTACGTTAATGTTGAATTAAAGGTGGGTCAAATTAAGTTTAATTGGGTTTAAAAGATTAAGCCGCCGGTATTGATAACGAATGAACGGATTTAAATATGGGAGAAAGACAATGGACCCTAAGGGGGGGGGGGAAGGGAGGGACCTCAGAGGGACAAAGGACAATAGTAATGTTGGCAAGGCAGTGAACCGGCTCTGAAATCAGAATGCGTATAACACAGCACGCTCATGCATACTTGACTCAGTCTCAGGATGCCACGGCAATCCCTAAAGAACAGCTTTGGAAAGCAATCATCAGTTGTTTTGTCGGTTTAGAAAAATATTATTCAATCTGATTATCATTGCTCAAAATAAGTCATTTAAATTTGTAAGTGGCTATTATCTTTTAAGTCATCGTTTTGCATGATGTTTTTTTTTTCAGAATAATTGATGGCGCACGGTGGTGGTGACATCGTTTCGGTAGTTATTGCTTGTGTTACTGGCTCGAAGGTGCCAATGGTTTGTTAAGCCTGTGTTCGGTGAATTATATTTAAATAAGTTCATGTAATCATTTTTTTCATATTGTAAGTACAGCGAAATACAAAATAACACCGATATCAAAGGGAATTATAATCACACTTTCAGGGGAAATGATATCTGTATCATGACGGGACGCCCATGAAATAGAGCATACTAACAGCTTATTGGGCTCGCACTGCCAAAACAATTCTAAGACATAAAATCAATCCACTGAATGTAAAATCACAACATTGAATAGTCTATCGGACTTAGGTATCGATGAAACTGCACCAGCTTGGTTCTCTTCCCATCTAATTCATGGCGCTTTCTTGGGTGTTTTGGCCCTGTTTGAACATTTTCCTCCCACTGCTCACTCACTGTTGTCCTGCAAGGTTCGGTACTAAGCCCTCTGCTCTTGTGTGTGTACGTTCGCTCTCTCGGCCCATTGATCACTTCCTTCGGTTATGTGCTGACGATGTCCACCTCTATCTTTCGTTTCCTTCATCTTCCACAAACGTATGTCCCCGAATACATTTGTCTCAGCCATTTCATCGTGGCTGTGTGAGCACCATCTACAGTTGAACCTTTTTTAAAAACAGATGTCGTTTTTCTTCCGTCTTATCCACACCTTTCACCTGATCTCACATTTTTCCCCATCTTCCATGGGTTCAACAACTATTTCTGCCTCCACGTGTGTTCATAGCTCTGGTGTCACCATGGATTATTCTCTGTCATATCTCGTGCATGCCGGTTTCACTTAATCAACGTCCGCAAAATCCGTACATTTCTTACCGAACAATCAGCTCGACTCTTGGTCCTGGCTTTGGTTCTATCCCACCTGGACGATTACAACTCTCTCCTAGCTGGCCTGCCTTTATATGCTGTTCGTTCGCTTGAGCTTCCCATTCGACTCCTCTGCTTCCCTCTCGGCATTGGCTACCGGTGGCTGTACGCATCATTCAAAATACTAATGTATATTTACCCATCGCTCTCTCCACCTACCTGCGCCCTCTTACATCTGCACTGCTCTCTCCACCCTACAACCCCCCTCTCGCTCTCTCCTCTCAGAAAGTTCTGGTCAATTATTAGCACCACACTTCTGCTCTCCCGGGTTCCAAGGCTTCCTGCTTCACTGCATTGTCCCACCCCCCCATCATGGTGGAATGACATCCCAGAAGAAATCAGGAGCAGAGTCGTTCACATCATCCTGGAAAATGTTTAAATCACATCTTTTCAACCATTATTTGCATGTCTGACATCTGAAACGGTTAACACCTTGATGCATGGAGGTGTCCGGCTACCGGTATTATGTATGTTTCTGTTTCTTTGTTTATTTGAAATTTGTTTGTGCATGTGATGTAAGTCGCTCTGGATATGAGCATCTACTAAATAATAATTAATAATAATGGTATCCTACTGCAAACAATTATATCGTGGAAACCCTAGTGCCAATAAAAACCTTTGCCAAATAACATCTTTGGCACTGGCATTGTATATAACTGCTTAAATAATCAGAGAATGCCCATTATTTAAAGTCGATGCAGCCCTTCCCACACTTGATGTTCCCATGATACTTTACAGCATTGCAGGAGCTTGGTGCATTTGTGGTTTCCTGTAAACGGTGTTTCAAAAGCACATTTCCGCTGTTACTTAAATGTGGGTGGCAGACCTCTGTGGAAGCAAAGAGGAGAGAATAAAAACCCACAAAAGCATATTGCTTTCATTTCAGTGGTTGCAGAGAACAGCTTAAAAGATCTATATGCAGGAAGGCATGCCGTTTAACTTATTTTACAAATATGTGTAAAACATTACTTATTGAATTTAACTTGTGGCTGTGGGTTTGTTTACATTTTATGAGACTGTCCAACTATAGTTTTATGGCCGAATAAAATATTAATACAATACTTGAGTGCAGTTTATTATAACTCTTGGTTGACTAAAATATGGCAACCTCCAATTAAAGAGTTTTCTTAATGCCAATTGGAATATGGTTCATTGGCCACGAATAGAGCTATTATGCTTTATTATAGTGTATTCACACAACTTTGCAACATTGAGAGTTTGGCTTAGAACAGCTAATTGCTTTTGTAAAATATACATTATGTATTCAACTATTTAAAAAACACAGGACCATGAATCAAGGTAGCATTATGCATATTAACTGATCTTACACTTTTTTCTAAAATGCGTTTTTTTTTAATGAAATGAAGGTCCCTGCAGACTATGTCCTCACACGTTTCATGCCGGTACCTGGCGTATATCAAGCTCACCGTCCAGCACGAGTCATCGCATTGTGGAAATTTAGCATTCAAATGCGTCCCACTTGACATTGAATTGCGATGAACACGTGAATAAATCTATCCGTGCATTACTTTGTCCCATCGACGTGCCAGTCAGTTATTTGTGCAAAAGTGCACCAAATGTGATTATCGATCAAAGCAAGGCTTTCGTTTTGATCGTTGGGGTCCATGCCCTTGTATTTCAGGGAGGGCACAGGGGGGAATGGGGCTTGTGACTGCCCCATGTAGTCGATGGCACGTACACCAAGCGAGGAGGAGTGCGTTGCCTGGCACCGCTGTCTGTTCCCCAAGCATCGCGCCCGTTGAGTCGAGCCCTCGGTGGCTGCCTCTGCTGCTGTGCTGCGTCGCCATGGTGATTTTAATCTTTTGATCGTGATTGAGTGAAATTGTGTTCCAAGTGGGCTTGCGCGAATTACTCTTAAATCGCGGTGTTGTGCAAAAAGAGATTCAACGTGCGGCGAAAACAGACACGATTGGCCCCGTGAAAAGTAATTTCGACATTTTGTTTTGTTACTTGCTGACAGTGCCTCCACACCCTCCTCGAGAACACTATATCACACTGAAGCTGGAGCTTTGATGGGCAAACAGCCACACCTGTGCGAGAGCTGGGAGTTACAAAAGCTCTTCGTGAAGTTAGCAGGGCTTTGAAAATGGCACTGTTTTGTTTGCATCGGCACGGATAGGTCAAGGCGCGGGGGAATTAAAAGACCTCAGGAAGGTGAACGTGTTACGGTATGAAAGGCTACACGATGACTCAACGCGTTCCGCCGTTCGCCATCCAACATTTTCATACTGCACTGCCCCGCCATGCTATTGTCTTCATTTGCCGAGCGCGCATCACGGTCACGAACAATAAATGTTAATAATAATAATAATTGCGCTTGTAGAGCGCCTTTCACCGGATGGTCACAAAGCGCAGCACGTAGCTGTGGAGAGAACGGCACGCCAGCAACAACAACGACACATGAGCGGCAAATCGGCAACAATAACGTTTGTCAATGGTGCATTGTGAAGGTGGGTTGTGTGGTGGCACAGTGGGTGGCCTAGGCACGTCACAGCATGAAGGCCCCAGGTTCCATTCTTGGCTCAGGTGCCTTTTCTATGTGTAGTTTGTACATTGTCCGTGTGTCCGCATCGATTTTGACCCCATACTCTGGTTTCCTCTCCTATTGTCTGCCAGGGTAAGTTCTCCACACACACCCCCACCACCACGGCCCTGTACAGGATAAAGTTGGTACTGAGAATCAATTATGAAGGCATGCGTCATTGCATAGGGTTTTCTTTCGAAAGTTTCTCCTTCGAAAACCTATTTGAATCGAAAAGTGTGCATTCAAAAGCAGGTGCTTTAGCTGTTACACTTTGCTACGTTTACCTCCTGTGCACTTTTTCCCGTCTTTATATGCAGCTGTCCTGCTGCTGTTCCTAGCTGATTAAATATGGCTACAGATCCAATTATGGAAATCATTTTACAATTCAGGGCGGCACTGTGGCCCAGTAGGTAGCGCTGTCGCCTCACAGCAAGAAGTCCCGGGTTCGAATCTCGGCTCGGGTGCCTTTCTGTGTGGAGTTTGCATGTTCTGTCCCCGTGCCTGCGTGGGTTTTCGCCGGGCGCTCCGGTTTCCTCCCACAGTCCAAAAAACATGCTGCTGCATGGATTAATTGGCGTGCATACAAAATTGCCCACAGTGCCCGGTATGAACTGGCGTCCCATCGTGGCAATATCCCTGCCTTGCGCCCTGTGTCTGCCGGGATAGGCTCCGGCTCACCCTGTCCAGAACTAAGCGGTTTCTGATAATGAGATGAGATGAGATTTTACAATTCAAAATTAGTTTCTTTCCAGTTAGGTCGCGTGGGCATCATGCAAGTTTTCCCGAGACGCATTCTGCCACCTGACAAAGCTAATTAAATCACGTTCTCATGATAATAATAATAAGTGCATTTATAGGTTCTTGACCGGAAAAGGGTGGCGTGCCCTCTCCGGGTGGGTGGAGAGGTCCTGCCTCAAGTGGAGGAGTTTAAGTATCTCGGGGTCTTGTTCACGAGT
>JAZEWT010000023.1:6873220-6885409 GCA_036362905.1 Mordacia mordax | reverse complement strand
ATGCAAACTCCACACAGAAAGGCCCCCGAGCCGAGAGATTCGAACCCGGGACCTTCTTGCTGTGAGGCGTCAGCGCCAACCACTGGGCCACCGCGCCGCCCCCCGCCCCCTCGACCATTCATCAAAACTGCATTAATGTGGGTCACGGTGCTTCCTTTCACGGCCTGCGGCACGATCCATAGTCGTGAAGTCGTCCGCAGATGCGCGCACTGCGTGAACTGGTGGGGGTCGGGTCACGGAGCTGCGTTTGGTGGGGGTCGGGTCACGGAGCTGCGTTTGGAGACCCGTGCGAATGCCGTGGCTTTCTCGATTCTCGCTCTCACCCCCTGAAGTAGGGAAAGGGCCCAAATAAGGGGACATTGCCGTTGCTTTTGTTTCAAATGATCATTGCTTCTACCAGTCGTTCTCTTGCGTTCTTTGTTCCCGTCCTTGACTAAAAAAAAACCCCGTTGCTATGCTCGTGTAGTCTTACTTTTATTTCCTCTTGCTTCACGTTGATAAATGTGGGGGGTTTTTTGTAACGTAGGGAGACGTTATGCTTTCAGGAACTCGTTCGCAAGAATGACCACAGATTTTAGTCATAGGGTGGGAGTAAAAGTTTAAGCCAAGCAATAAAATTGTTCACACCACTACTGGTGGATAGATACAAAGTACAATTTGTTTTAAACTGCAGGTGTCACTCCTCTTTGTTGAGAAAAATGCTTCGACTTGAACAACCGTTCTGAGACGAACGATTTGTCAATTGGGATTTTAATTGTATTTAATCAAATTTGGACATATCTGACGTGGATGGAAAATATATTTCTCATCTCATTGTGAGAACCGCTTAATCCTGTACAGGGTCACGGTGAGCCGGAGCCTATCCCAGCAAACACAGGGCGCAAGGCAGGGATATGCCCACTATGGGACGCCAGTCCATCACTATTTACGTGAAAATGTCTACCAATGTTTTTCTTTCATCCTAGGCCGATACTTAAGCTCTGCAATAGCGGAAATGATCACACAATAGCGTGACGTCACCACATGTTGTTTCCCACAAGCTCACGAGTAAGCTCTGGATTCGTGATGGCCCAGAATGCTTTCTTAATTCGCGGTGTAACACAGATTTGGTTGCCACCGCTTAGGTACAAAAACTGTCACTCACCGTGGGAAGAAGGACGTATTGCAGTCCTGGAAGATGGGAGACCCACACGATGTAACATTACTTCCCAGGGTGGCTAGCTCAAAATGAGGATTATCCTGGAAAAAGTGGGAGAGGTGGCAATTCAAATCACAGTGGAAGCAGTGAAGAAACGTTGTGGTTAGATTTACCCCCTCAGGGCCCTCCTGGGATTAGAGATGGACTATAGATTTTTATTTTTACCTTTTAAAAATATGTTGCTTCCAATTGCTATTCTCCGTTTCCCACAAAACGTGCATTTTTTTGGAAATTAGGTAGTGGAAATTATTACATTTGGGTAGTAAATGAAGCTTCCACGATGTTTGTGTTGGACTCTGTGGGAATTAAGTTATGCCTATTCCTCTGTAATGTATTCACGTAGTTATCTTTGAGAGTATGTGTGTGTGTGTGTGCATGCAACTTGTTATTTTTGAAAAGAGCATGTCCATATGTGGTGTGTTTGACAACCACTATTTTTGTGTCCGTCACTCGAGGTGGTTTGTGTTGGCGCTCGTACATGTTTGCGTGTAATCCACTCTGAGCGCTTCGCAGGCCGTTTCCATTTCGTTGTACGCGCGTGGCGGCACGTGGCCCAGTGGTTAGCGCTGTCGCCTCACAGCAAGAAGGTCCCGGGTCCGAATCTCGGCTCGGATGCCTTTCTGTGTGGAGTTTGCATGTTCTCCCCGTGTCCGCGTGGGTTTTCGCCGGGCACTCTGGTTTCCTCCCACAGTCCAAAAAACATGCTGCTGCATAGGTTTATTGGCTTGCAGACTAAATTGCCCGCAGTGCCCGGTGATGGACTGGCGTCCCATCATGGGTATATCCCTGCCTTGCGACCTGTGTCTGCCGGGATAGGCTCCGGCTCACGTCGACCCTGTACAGGACTAAGCGGTTTCTGACAGTGAGATGAGATGAGCGTACGCTTGTATTTATTTGTAGGCGGAAATAAAGCAGATACAGCAGCAGAAGGCGATATTAACAGCTCAACTGTGCTTTTTACCCAACATATAATTTGTGCAGCCTTCAGTATTTCCTCTCCTATTCCTGCGATGACATTCCCGCCAAACATATGAGGGGCTTACATTCGTGAGCTGTTTTTGTAAGGGTTTGCAGCAATAAAATGGTAATAAATGAGACAGAGATTGAACAAAGATACCCATAGCTAAACGAGTCAGGACAGCTTCCAGGCAAGGGGATGGATATTTGATTGTATATGTGAGAAAAACAACGTGTTGAATATGTTTGTCAAGTATTGCAAATTAAAGTTGTATTCGTGTGGCCCCATTTGAGTACAGTGCGTGATATTTTTAACTTAATCTCTTAATGCAGTTATGCTGTCGACAGAGACAGTGCATGGTCCACATGGTCAACTCGGTGGCAGGGTGATGCAGGTGTAACATCTGTGCCTCAGAAAGTAAGTCCTGCCTTAAACGGTTCGATTCCTACCTAGGGTGCCTTTCTGTTTGGCGTTTGTGTGTCCCTGTTCTGCGTGGGTTTCCTGCGGGTTCTCCGGTTTCCTCCTACATCTAAAAAAAAATACGTATTAATGAATTGGCCGATAACGTCATTATATAATAATAATTGCATTTATAGAGCGTTTTTCACCCGAGGGTCACAGAGCGCTGCACAGAGCTGCGGAGAGAATGGCACGTTAACAACAATGACAGAGAACGGAAAATCAGCAACAGTAACGTTTTTTGGGGTTTTTATTCTTTTTACAAATCCGAGCTGCAGATAGAACGGCATGTCTACAACAACATCAGAATAGTTCAACTGAGAGTCAAACAGTAGCGATAAATCTTATCTCATTGTCAGAAACCGCTTATTCCTGTACAGGGTCGCGGTGAGCCGGAGCCTATCCCGGCAGACAGGGCTCAAGGCAGGGATATAACTACGATTGGATGCCAGTCCATCACCGGGCACTGCGGACAATTTAGTCTGCAAGCCAATTAACCTATGCAGAAGCATGTTTTTTGGACTGTGGGAGGAAGCCGGAGCACCCGGCGAAAACCCACGCAGACACAGGGAAAACATGTAAACTCCACACAGAAAGGCACCCGAACCAAGATTCGAATCCGGGACCTTCTTACTGTGAGGTGACAGCGCTACCCACCGGACCACCGTGCTGGCGATAAATTATAACGCAATGTCTGGCAAATGTTGGTGCCGGCTGATGCATGGCTGCATTAACCTTCACACCTCTATAATGATGTAAGTCGTCCTGGACAAGGGTGTCTGCTAAGTAAGAATTAATTGATAACAATATAAACTTTTGACAGTTCATTACGTTTGCACAATATTACAGCAAATGCAATATATAATGTGCTGGTAAGGTTGACCTAAACAGTATTACAATAATAACCTGTACAATGAACTCCACAGATTGTCAACAAGTCTTAATGAAATCCTGAACAGATTTTAAAATCTATCTCGAAGTTACAAGAATAATGTTGACTTCCTCTATGTATATTGTCCATCCATTGCTGGATGTAGGCCTGCACTCGTTATGCATATCATAAGGGTTGTTGGGCCAAACTTGATGATAAACGTTTGTGTAGGTTAATGAAGGGGGGCACTCAGGACCAGTTCGTGGAACAATTGTCATGGACGTGAGTGGCTGGGATTCTTACTTTGGTCACCAGGTCACTGGTGACCAAAGTGGCGATATGGCCATTTAATGGGAAGCTTCTTTTAAAGCAGGGGTTCTCAACCTTTTGCACCTCAAAGCCCACTCGGCCCACTTGGGTATGGTCTCCACGGACCACTAGATGGTGCTTGCTGCCCGCTGAGCGACCACGGCCCACCAATTGAGAATAGCAGTTCTAAGGTCGCTGCAAGTAACTCGGCCTGCCATTCAATAGCCCCGACGTACCAGTATGGTGAGGTATGGTCAAGCAACTAGTGATTCGAATTGCATTATAGAGGCCTTTGCTAGGTAGTCAGATTGATAAGGGGTGTAAATTAAATCTCATCTCATCTCATTATCTGAAACCGCTTAATCCTATATAGGGTCACGGTGAGCCGGAGCCTATCCCGGAAACACAGGGCGTAAGGCAGGAATACACCCGACGACGGGACGCCAGTCCATCGCCAGGCATTGCGGGACAATTTTAGTCTGCGAGCCAATCAACCTATCCAGGAGCATGCTTTTGGACTGTGGGAGGAAACCGGAGTACCCGGCGAAAACCCACGCGGACACGGGGAGAGCATGCAAACTCCACACAGAAAGGCACCCGAGCCGAGAGATTCGAACCCGGGACCTTCTTGCTGTGAGGCGTCAGCGCTAACCACTGGGCCACCGCGCCGCCCCTGAAAATTAAATCGAAATTCCTTATTATATCCCGTGATTGAAAGAGGGGGGGTCAGTTTATAAGAAAGTGGTCCAGCAAAAAAAAAACAAGATTATCCATAATCTCGGAAAGAAAAACGAGGGTACACCCTGAGAAAAACCTGCTCTTGACACAACCGCTTTTTAATGTACCCATTCAGCAGCACAGCAGTTCTAACAATAATAATATAATAATGCGTGCACATCTATAAAAAGGACAAAGATTCTCTGTATAGCCTTAGTAGACTGCAGGGTCAAATACTGTAAGTGAGCACTTGTAAAGGCCAACATGGCACACAAAGGGGGTGGGCGGCCTGTACCATGCCCCGGCTGGCTTTGTTTGCCGAGTGGCAATGTTGCACACTTGCACCAGGTACTCCTCTGATGCTGAGACAACCTAGGCGAGGCCCAGGATCAGATCAGAAAATTGTCACTGGTGTTGGCCGTGAGCGGGAATGAAACTCGGGTCACCAGATTCGGAGCGCAATGCGATGGCCACTGAACTAGGGCTCCCCGCACACATCTCTACAGGCACACGCAATAAACAATGTGGAAATATTAAAATAATCAACATTATTGCCATAAAAAAAATCTGTGTATATCTTATTTGTGAATGAAACAATAATTTAAGAGAGTTACAATAGAATTGGCCAAATTACAAGTTAGTAATATCCAACCATTTAGCAGGTTAACATCCAGATGTTAAAGTTTTAATGTGTAAGAGTGTTTAACATAAGTGGATTTTTAGAAATCTCACTAACACCTGTTTTTCTTTCATTTTCTGGCTTTCAAATCTTTGACTTCATCATCTTAAATCCCCTTTGCTGATTCACCATCGTGCCTTAAACGTGGCCACATACATATTGAACGATCGTGATTTGTGAAGGGTGTGATGGCATTTTCAGCACTAAAATTCATGATTCCTCTTCCGGACATGGGCTTAATTAAAACTGCTATACGTGGTGTATATTTTATTATTTGTACTTAAAAATATATGAGCGGTAATCTGTGAAGTAGTGCCTTAACTGACGAAATATCTCATGGGAATATTTCAGCCAGTTTGAAGTCCACTTGTTTAGCTTTTTTGAAATGCATGCTTTTTTCCGTTATCAAGCTAACGCTCTGTGCGTATAACACTGTATGTGCTATGTTTACATGTATAGCTCTTTTGTCAATCCGCTCCAGGATGGTGGCCTCGCAATGCCGTCTGGGGGCGTATGGGTCAGCGTGGGTTGGTGAAGGTAGAGATCGTGGATATGTCCTCATAGTACGATACAGCAATGGATTTTGTTGCATTTCACCCTGCTCCCCACGATTTAAACCGGCAGCAGCCGGCGTATTCGCTCACCATGGCACCCATCGGCGCTCAACTTCGATTTGGTTTCTGAGACCTCGTTGAGATCAGGCACATTGCGGGTGATTTGACCGTAGGCCCACGCGCATTAGGAAATACATTCGCATTGTATGCGTGAGCGTAGGTTGTATGTCACGTGTGTTTGTATTATGCACATTCGTATTAATGTGTTAGTGTTGTTTGCACAATTGCTGTGTCCAGATATGTTTGATCTATTGTGAAAGAGAGATCGTGGATGACAGAGATTGACTTATGTCCAGAGTCTAGCGAAATGGATGACCATGTCAAGAGTGGACATAGATATTTGTGGCAGACCGTTGTCACCAACGTACTACAGGACATGATGTATAGAAAAAAAATGCTGTTGTAAAGACGTCACCGCTCTGCTCTTTGATGGCACTCCGTAATCATTTTGGAAATAACTCTTGCAAAAGATACACTGATAGTTTTACAAATCCGAGCCGTGGAAGGAACGGCATGTCAACACAACGGAGAGCTATGCGCAGCACAATCACGAAGAAGAAAAAACCCTAGGCTTTCTCCGGATACTCACATTTCCTCCCATATACAGAAATACTCAGAAATACTTCTTTTGACCCAGGAAGTCAGTGTTTCACAACAGACTGTTTAAGTAAGCTCAACCATAATTACTTTTGACCTGGGCCTAACCTGTAAAGTCAGCCTTAGGAATTGGCTCATATGTTTACGTGACACTGTACCCAGGATCCTCCACAACATTATCATCAGCCCTGATTATTCCACTGCTCGATGAAGGTCTATTGTAAGCCATCCCGTCGTCTCACGTGTAATCATCCACTGAGCCACCGACGTACGAGCCGATGTCATCACCCTATCTCGTAGAACATCTTCTTAGGTGCATTTACTCCGTCTGCTGCAACTCCTTAATTGTCCGACGATTACTGACGACTTGCAACAGTGAATAATAATGCATATTTCTTTTCTTTTTTATATATACAAATCTAAAGTGAGTTCTCCAAATATATCGAGAAAGACGATCTTGAAAAATATTTGTAACTCATTGAAGCCTTCAATGGTTAAATAACAAAAATATACACTTCTCACGCAGCACTGTGGTCACTGTTTGTGCTCTGCGCAGTAACATATGCACGTGTGCACACTCTTGATCTCACACGTGCACAATCGCCCTCTGGCTCACACGCTTCCACAGTAATGCCTGTCCGGCTGCCCTTAATCAGAATCAGAAATTACAGTCCTGTAAGCAGTGGTTAACGGTCCAGGAAATCAATGCCTTTTCGAGGCTCTTTAGTACGGTTAAGTTGCTCATAATACATACGCATCCATGCCCATTTGTGTAAAATGCATATATGAAGTAATATTAATGTAGTGCATTTATTACAACAGATCCATTCGTACATTACTGCAACGTTTACCAGTCGTTTTTGGTCTATTAAACACACTTATGTCATCTCATTGTCAGAAACCGCTTAGTCCTGTACAGGGTCGCGGTGAGCCGGAGCCTATCCCGGCAGACACGGGGCGCAAGGCAGGGATACACCAACGACGGGATGCTTGTCCATCACTGGGCACTGCGGGCAATTTAGTCTGCAAGCCAATTAACCTATGTAGCAGCATGTGTTTTTGGACTGTGGGAGGAAACCGGAGTGCCCGGCGAAAACCCACACGGACACGGGGAGAGAACATGCAAACTCCACACAGAAAGCAGCACCCGAGCTGAGATTCGAACCCGGGACCTTATTGCTGTGAGGCGACAGGGGCTACCCATTGGGCCACCGTGCCGCCCTAGACAACACACGACTAAATAAAACTCGCAGCTGCGTTACAAGCGTTCGCAGAAATGCGCACTCGTGCACTCGTGCACTTGTGCAGAGGGAAGAGGATTACGCTCTTGGTTCCGATTGCATAGTTTTGGGATTCAGAGGATTTCGCGACAAATGCCCGAGGCTCCGTTCCCTTTTCACCCCCTCCTCAATCGCGAGACGTACTCTCGTATGCCACAGGACTCCGTCTTCACCAGATCTTTGAGAGTCGTGCCATACTGAGCCGCGTCGAACGAACCAACGGTGATCCTCAAGCTAAGTTCCCCAATGTCTTCTGAGCTGGCCTCGCTCACTGAGCGTAATTGAAGCGATACAAAATGACCAAATTTACGAGGCTATTGTGTGGAGTGATGTTCATTTTCATAAAAGTTCCTGGCCAAAAAATATAATATATGGAATGCTTGCCATATGGTTACGTGTGAACACGTATGCAGGCCATGGATAGTGAAATTGAATGGCTTTAAGTGCATGGGCATGTTCGGCCCGGCGGTTATATTTGCCCGTGTTTTTTTTTCTCTCTCCACGGTATTTTCCTGGTATTTTGACAGCCGAGGAGGCGTGACGGAATGGTCACGGCGAGACGGAACGATCACGGCGTGACGTCGCATTCCGTGCTCCCGTGCCAGCGGAGAAGTGTTTGAGCTCACGTGCGGCTGCACAGCCATCTCCACTCGGGCGCTCCTCATTTGTCCGCACAAATAGAGATGGATGAGCGTCATGGAGAGAAAGAACGGTGTGCATATGCGCGCCGTAACAGCGCGGCGCACACGGATCAATGCGTCGATTTGGCATCGCGTAAATAACTCTGGTTCTATATCAATTTTCGACAGACATTCCAAAGTAAAACGCGAGTCGCTTATCTCGGCGGTACAGGTTTAAGTCAGTCTCGTGCATTTGATTGGGGTGCCGTAGGAGAATGTGTCTCGGAGCCAGGTCGTTCATCCCAAAGAGTGAGTGACGTCAAACGTCCTCGTCTGATTCCGCGACTACAGTGTCAATGTTTTCTGCCCCACAACGTGTTCTTGCCTGAAGGAGAGCTATTGCGCAGAAATAATCTTCTAACTCACCGCGCACGTCAGTTACTGGTAAGGTCCTCCACCGAGGCTCTCACCAGCGTGTTACGCCAGACGGTAGCACCATTAGCCCAACGCTGAATAAACATATAACTGTGGTGGTAGCACACGAGGAAACAGAAGCCCTCTATTATCTGGCAGCTTTAATGATGCTGATGATGGTAGATTCCAGAGTATCGGCCACAATTACCTACAAAGGCAAATAGCCAAACAATTGCTTAGATATGCAAATGCTTATATTTACATTGATACATGTAGATGCGCATGAAAATACATCAAGGAACAAACTGATGAGGTTTTTGTTTAGATTGGCAGGGGGCTTGAAAGACCGATGAATAGATGTTGGTGGGGTTTTTTTTTTAAATAGAATGACGATTTCGACAGTTAAGTAAATGTCTGCCTTCTATGAACACGTGGGTACATTTTCGTCGTGCTGAGTACAGAAGCGGAGGAGGGGAGTCATTATAGATCAATCGGTTGGCGAGGGAGTAGAATAACAGATGGACAGACAGCTCGACAGGCAAATAGATGTATTGAACATTGGCCCAGTGGATGAATGATAATTGTTTTGTCACCTGCGACGACTGTTTTGCAGAGTCGGTCTGGTTCTGTACGCGGCCGGGTTTTTTTTATTTACGCTTAACCGCGTGCTCTTGCACGCTTTACCAGGGCGCACAATGCAGACTTCGGAACGTCTTGTTTGCCGGCGCGGGTGAGTGCAGTCTCTCATCTCATTATCTGAAACCGCTTAATCCTATATAGGGTCACGGTGAGCCGGAGCCTATCCCGGAAACACAGGGCGTAAGGCAGGAATACACCCGACGACGGGACGCCAGTCCATCGCCGGGCACTGCGGGGCAATTTAGCCTGCGAGCCAATCAACCTATCCAGGAGCATGCTTTTTGGACTGTGGGAGGAAACCGGAGTGCGCGGCGAAAACCCACGCGGACACGGGGAGAGCATGCAAACTCCACACAGAAAGGCACCCGAGCCGAGAGATTCGAACCCGGGACCTTCTTGCTGTGAGGCGTCAGCGCTAACCACTGGGCCACCGCGCCGCCCTGAGTGCGGTCGCACGCGGTTACAAATCCCCATCGCGGTGGTGCTTTTCCCTGGGAGAGAACGACGACGAAGGACCGCGGACGCGGACGCTTGTGTAAAAAATAACATCGGTGGGGCCGCTCTGCGGCGAGAGGCCCCAGCCAAAGCCACCTCCATCACGTTTGTCATCGGCTCACTTTGAGGAGCGCGCGAGCTCCATTTCCGCGGACACGTTTGGAAATTGATTTCCGTAGCTCTGATTTATGATTACTCTTTAAAATACACGATGAGGAATGAACGGCCTCACAACGGCCGCTGTACGCGAGCGGGATTTGTGCGTCGTGTCACAGGTCGAATTTCATGTATTGTGCATGGCCTGACGCGTACCTTTCCGCCCCATAAATTACACCCACCCTGCTCATTCCAGCAACCAGAATAAGTTGTTATTACTCGTTTGTGTGTGTGTGTATATATATTATAAACACTGTATATAAATTACCTATTACATGTACGTACTGATTCAGGTTCGGGTTTTTTTTTTACATTGCATGTACGCATGGTTAACCCATACCGTAAATTTCGTTATTCTATTACGGAGCTCTAAATGTGTGTGCGCGCGTGTGTCTGTCTGATAAATATACACGTGTGGGATCATCAGCATGAACCTAACGTGTATTGCTATCTTTTTTTAATGTTATCCCATTGCTAACCAATTGCAACTTAGCTTACGTGACAAAGCTCACATAACGATAACCACGACAAAGTGTACGAAATTGTAATGATTTTCTTTTAATGTACAGGGCAACAACTTGAACAGGAGCATCGATAAAGGCAGTTAAAATCTGAAGGTTGTGGCTTATAAATATAACTATACATGTACTGTATATAAGATACAGGCAATCCATATCGAGATATCCAACTAAAACTTTACGGATAAATGTAGGGAAAACATTTTCTTCATCAGTACCTCCATCTACTCCATCTACATGTTTTCCACCAATCGTATAAAAAGTTTTGAAATTGGGTCGAATTCTAGCTATGGTTAGGCGTACCACACTTCGCTTGGAGGCAATGTTAAAGTGCTCTGGTGCATACATCTCATCTCATTGTCAGAAACCGCTTAGTCCTGTACATGCTCGCGGTGAGCCGGAGCCTATCCCGGCAGACACAGGGCGCAAGGCAGGGATATACCCACGATGGGACGCCAGTCCATCACCAGGCACTGAGGACAATTTAGTCTGCAAGCCAATTAACCCATGCAGCGGCATGTTTTTTGGACTGTGGGAGGAAACCGGAGTGCCCGACGAAAACCCACGTGGATACGGGGAGAGAACATGGAAACTCTACATAGAAAGGAACCCGAGCCGAGATTCGAACCTGGGCCCTTCTTGCTGTGAGGAGGCGACAGCGCTACCCACTGGGCAATACTTTGAGAGTATATCACTAGGCTGGAGCGTTATTAATAATCTCGGAATTTTAAATGAACTTTTTTCCCAATGCGTTCTTGTGAATAAGTATTTTGTTAATTAAGAGAAAAAGTTGTTTGGTATTTAAATATATGCATATTGCATTTTTTATTAAATGGCCCTAATAGGAGCATTAAATGGTCATTTTCGACACTGATGGCAAATGTATTGCCTTCATCAATGTTTAAGTACTTTTAAATGCAATGTGATAGCAGAGAAATTGCTTTATTGTAATGGCATGTTGGGTAAGGGACATCGCGTGGCGATGTTCCACGGACAGAACGGGTGAATGAGATGCAGCCGGAAGAGATGAGCAGTGATGCGACCACCGAAGCAGATCGCAGAACACAATCGTTAGCGCGCACTGGGAGGAAATGGAGTGCAGCTGCACGGAGTTGTGGATGATGAGAGAGAAGTCTTCATCCATGCGAGAATGGCGCATCATCATGATGATGATGATGATTAAGCTTCATGAGCCCACCGCTGCATCTCGCCAGAGCCCTTCCCCCACATTGCCCGCCGTTGCTTTTGTCCGTGGGGCAGCTGTCAGGCTTCGTCGGTGGAGGATAAGGGGGGTGGGGGTTGTGGCTGTGGTGGCTGTGGTGGCTGTGGTGGTGGCGGTGGTGGTTGGGATCGTCGTGGGCGCAGAGCGGGTGGTGCGGGGCCGCGTGTCGCTCGGCCAGTCCCCGAGTTTCTGCCGCTCTCACCTTCGGCATCGTTATCAGCCTCGGTCGGCGCCTCTCGCAAGTTGGGGCGGCCCCTCTCTCTATCTCTCTCTCTATCTCTCTCTCGCTCTCACCGCAGGACATGAGCCAAGCAGCCGGATACAACGTAGGATCGCGGACGTGTGGTCGTGCGTGCGTTAGTGTGTGCAGGAGGAGTGAGTGAGTGAGTGAGCGAGATTCGCGTGCGCCTCTGTGTTCGTGGAGCAGTCGCCTGTGTTCGTGG
>JAZEWT010000023.1:6852577-6872702 GCA_036362905.1 Mordacia mordax | reverse complement strand
GCATGCATCGCCGTACGGCGTCACGTTCAGCCGCACAACCTCTGTAACGTTTCCGCTAAGTCGTGCTCTCTGGTGCAAGGGGGACGCGACGTTGGCGTTTTGTTGAACAGCAGGCGCTTACAGTGGCCTCTGAAAGCAGAACGAAGATTTGAGCAGCAATAGCGGGGTTTTTTTTTTAAAGCTTACTCCCCAAAGCCCCCCGACGTTCCATATTGCCACATGTTGGCTTAGTTGGGTACACACGGTCTTTTTTTTTAATCGGCACGATGACGCTTTTTGTTTCAACATTCGTGTTTTTAAACGCTTATGTCAACTTAACTAGCCGTTTCACTTTAATTCATCACATTCCGCCTTTCATATTTCCCCCCCACTATCCCATATCCCGCAGGGAGAAAAAAAGAGACCAGGAGTCTATCTCATATCTCACAACTAATATGTGCCGGGTCTGCTTCTAATGTGTGCGTGGTTGATATTGTGTTTACGTGTGTTGTTTTTTTTTGTTTGGGGGGGGGGGGATGTTGGGCAGTTCCGCACCAGTGGTTGATTTGCTATTTGCGTGCGATTCAAGGTTCGACATTTTTTATTCGCATAGTCACAGCTGTAACGTGATCGTAAAGTGCCGCAGAAATATTGCCGCCCAGAGCAGGCGTTGTGCTCCGTGTGAATTGTCACGTGTGTGCCACGGTGGAGAGTATCTTTATAAGCACAAGAAGAAGAGAAAAGCTTCCGCAAGGCCACACTTGTCTGGTACAGGACCATGATGCTTGTGATGCACACACGCAATGGATCTTAAAATATTAATTACGCAATTAATGTCATTCCATTTGTCAATCTACCGTGGAATGAAGGCCTCCCCCTGCCATCATAGGAACCGTTTGACTATACTTCACCACGCTAGTCAGTGCTGGTTAGTGACAGGGCAAGCAAGGACACAGTTCGGATTTCACTCACCACTACGTTACCCGTTGCTGGAACCGAACTTATGTTATTAATATCACAGTGTACAAACTGCTGCATGTTTATTCACCACTCTATAGCCCATATATTGACTCTGAGCGAACGTCCGTTCAGCGGACTTTTTTATTGTTACTGCATTCGTATGTAAACACATTTTCTAAGTAAAAAGGCCCCATGATGAAAGCACAAATTATAACACACTCTAAACCACAGTGGTAAGTAACGTCCTTAATAATCATCATCTTCATATCACCGCTGGTCATCAACTCATGTTGCTCTTGGCATCTAAGTTGCATTCGGTGCAAAAGATCAATAAGAAGTATGTCTTATAGAGGCTGAGGGCTATGCATTCCAGAGCTCTCATCCGTGTGTTCATAGCAGGCGCATGCAGCGGCTGGGATTGCAGCAGCTCCCAGAAGCAGCTGCCTGTAAACTTTCTCTTTTCTTCACTCATTAACCGTGCCAGGTGCTGCCAGTCTTGAGATGGTGATTGTTGACAGCATTCGTTACGAATTACAGCAGCATTAGTTATATGCACGGGCGGCACGGTGGCCCAGTGGGTATCGTTGTCGCCTCACAGCAGGAAGGGTTCCTGGTTCGAATCTCGGCTCGGGTACCTTTCTGTGTGGAGTTTGCATGTTCTCTCCCCCCGTGTCCGCGTGGATTTTAACCGGGCACTCCGGTTTCCTCCCACAGTCCAAAAAACATGCTGCTGCATAGGTTAATTGGCTTGCAGACTAAATTGCCCGCTGTGCCTGGTGATGGATTGGTGTCCTATCGTGGGTATATCCCTGGCTTGTGCCTTGTGTCTGCCGGGATAGGCTCCGGCTCAACGCGACCCTGTACAGGACTAAGCGGTTTCTGACAATGAGATAATCTGAGCCATATGTACCAGGTTTCCTAACATTTGGAAAATTTGTACTGTGTTAGATTCCATTGGTTATCTAAAGTAGACTCATGTAAGCACCTGATAACACTGCATCTCTTTTTCTTGGTGTACATGTTTTAAATGTGACTTGTCAATACAAACAGTTTGATGTGCATTCATTTAAAGTGTTAGTCTTCTTCCCAAGAGCTGGGATCATGAGCAGTGTTCTTTTGTGGACAATTCCCTGTTTAATGTCAGATTTTGTTTCTCTCCGTCTTCTTTCAGTATCTCCCATATTACTGGCATTGGAGATGTCACTGTAAGTTATATCCAGACCAGGGTATTATCATCCCACTGGGTCTGATAAATTTGGCAACACCTGGTGATGCAGTCTTACCAGGTGGGAAGGCTTGAGAGATTGTTCTCCAGAGAGACCGATTCCTACCGTAGTAATGTATTTCCGTCACGAGCTCAGGACCATGGAGGAGGATGGGTACTGGCCAATATGAATTTGAGAATCCAGACACTGGTTTGACTGTGTGCGTGTTTGCACACTATACCTATTCCCATTTCCTGCTCATGGCTGACACAAGTGGAGAATATCTGAACCATTCCCGGGCCCCCTGCGAGGTCAACTATTAAATGAGTACATTGTGTTGTTGGTTAAAGATCATTACTGGTAAGAGACTTCGGCGGTTTGGCGTGGTTCTGGGCTGACTTTCCCGCTGCGTGCTATTACAGACCTTAGTTGTTACTTAAGCTGGAAGAGGCCATTGAGCGATATATCTCTCATCTCATCTCATTATCTGAAACCGCTTAATCCTGTATAGGGTCACGGTGAGCCGGAGCCTATCCCGGAAACACAGGGCGTAAGGCAGGAATACACCCGACGACGGGACGCCAGTCCATCGCCGGCAGCGATATATCTCTCTTCAACAATTGTCAAACAGGGAGTAGTGAAGTTATACTTTCTCAGGGCACCATGGGCAACTTAGTCAGTACAGTTAACCTAGGCAACATGTCTTTGGACCGTGGGAGGAAACTGGAGTTCCTGGTGAAAACACACGTGGACACAACATGCAAACTCAGCAGAGAAAACTACCCGAGCCGGAAATCGAACCCAAGACCGTCTTCCTGTGAGGCAGCAGCACTGCTTGCAACGCCGCGGTGTCACCTGAACTGCAGAACCTTAATAGGTGCTCACTAAGAGCACTTGCTCCAGCAGTCTGTGTCTATGCTGCATGGAAGAGCCTTTCTTTTGTGTCTGTTGTCTTCAGGAGCTGCAGTTTGAGCGGCTGACTCGTGAGTTGGAGGCGGAGCGGCTCATCGTGGCGAGCCAGCTGGAGAGATGCAAGCTGCAGGAGTCCGAGACAGCAAGCATGAGCAGCATCAGGTGTGTGCAGTGTGTGTTTCTCGTTGTGTTTCCGTGTGTGTTTCTCGTTGTGTTTCCGTGTGTGTTTGTCAAGCGTGGGGAGCGGTGGCTCAGCGGTTAGTGCGCTAGGCTACAGCAGCTCTGGGGGATATGTGATCGTGCATCAGTGTTAAGTTAATACTCTAGCAGCCACATTTAAGACGTAAACCATCATGAGATCTTGTTTTGGACCTTTCCTAAGTCAATTCAGTCTTAAATTAATGTGTGGCTTCGTGTCTAAATATCAACACTGGGCAGAGGTAACAGAATGTCGATATTGTCTGATAATGCTAACCGGTAAGAAACTGACCAAAGAGTGAGTACAGGCAGGGACAGGGGCTTGACTGTTACCAGTGAGAAATTTCTGTTACTTTTTCCTTTGACACTGGGTGGATGAAGGCAGCCAGGTTTGTCGCTGGACAAAGCACTCGCTCTTATGCCGGCAGCCTCAATACATTCTTACGAACAACCCTTGTCATACAGCATATTTCATAAAGCTCTGCACGTGACCTTTGTGTGGGCGTGTGTCTTTCTGCTCAGACACACAAGGATCTAGAGTGCTGTGTAGGCACACGTGGTTTTTTGCATTCGCCCCTAACCAATAGCCCTCTGGAACCACCAAGGCAAAGCTATCGGTCGAAAAACACATTGATTACATGTGACGATGTAGGCTTTTCACGGCTCGATGCATGATGCTTGCTTCGGAAAGCCGCTCTCTCGGGACAGCCGCGTCGATCGCTCCCTCTCCCTCCATCGCGACATTGAAGGCATCCCTCAGTTGCAAGAAATAATTGCTGGAAGGTGGTGATGTTTAGTATCGCTGTATATTTAGTACCTACCTGCATAACTATGGCTATAGACGACACAAACATTACCTACGCATATAAGATTACAACAGGTTTTACCGTATCTGGCGATTATGCAGGTTAAGATCTTAACACCTGCATAATCGCCAGATACGGTGTTAAGATCTTAACACCTGCATAATCGCCAGATACGGTAAAACCTGTTGTAATCTTATATATGTATACTGGCAAAAAAGTACCCATAGCATTACCTACGCAGTTGATACCGCAAAATTCACACATTGCACACGCATACAAAAAGATTTGGAAACAGGAACCCAGAGACACGTGGACATGGGTATACTTGTGTTGCACTTCTAGAACGATTGGTCTACAGCATGGAGTGCAATATATGTGGCAATTTACTCGACAAACACTGGTTTGATCACCGGACATGGCGTCAGTGGTGATTGACAAGTGATCGAGAACTAGGTGCTGCTGCTGTGCAACAAGCAGGCTTTGTGACATTTGGCTCGAAAGCCCTCCTCAGAAATACTTCACTGGTAGGCCTTCATTTGGCAAAGGATTGACAGTGGAGTTCAAATTATTTTTTTCTTTTAGTTTATGTGGCTACAGGTTAATGTGTTGTCAAAGTTAAATCATTGGATACTACTGTGTAGGACTGTGGCCTATTGTCGTGCCGCATTTGAACGGATACATGTTTTGTATTGCTTATAGAGCACGCTAAACTCAATCATGAATATTCTGAGGTGTGTTTTTCTTTTTCCCCAAGTGCAGTCTTTGCTTTTTTGAAGAAGTAGAACTAAGAAAGCAACCTGATTGCACCGTGTACCACCTGCAAGAGAAGTCACCTTGAAGTGAAATTATTTAATCACCGTTATGACACCCTGTAGCTGTGACCAACATTACTAACGTGGTTCATAAACATAATCGCCACATTCCCCATTGCTAAGTCTCTTCCAGCGTATATTTTTCTAACACACCGTCGCTGGGTGTTCTCTGGACCGGACCCCTACATTGCCACTGTGTGGTGGTTTATTTTGTACAGGTTTGTAAAATTTAGGAGCCATTTTTCAAAGCCCTTATGGACGAGCGTTTTTATTAGATTCTTCTTTGTGGCAAGGGAATGGTTAGCGCCACATTGTATATCCATTCTCTCCAGCAACCGAGCGCACGGGAGCACCGCTCCGGTATTCATTTCAAGAGGAATAAAGCGTGTTGGAGTTCTCACTTGCGTAAACTGATACTGCCTTGGAGCCTGATCTTATTAGATCTCAGGAGCTGAGCTAGATTAGGTGTTAGCCATTGCTTGGGTTGGTGACTGCTCCGATAAAAATCAAGGATGCTGCGGGATATGGTTTCAAATATGCAGTGCAGAGGCTCACTTTTGGCAGAAGCAGAACTTGTGGGTGGATGTCCCAGCTGCGTGCCATGTTGGTGCAGGTGCTGCGCTGGTTTAGTGCACACGTACTAAATGGAGGGATTTTCTGTGCTGTGCTTGCTTTAAAATAAACGCCAATGCCCTGTCGTAAATTGAGTGCTGGTAATCCTGGTGTGCAAGCTGAATTCCCCGTACAAGTCTGTAATATGTTTTGCTTATTATCATTTTCTCACGTTCATCCCATCTGTGTTTCTAGACAATCATAAATTGGATTCCAGACAATCAAGCAAAATATAATAGTTCATCTCAGTCGACCTTTGGACTAAGCAGAACCTTTAAAATGCAAATAGAGCTGACGCCCATCTTTCCAGGCTGTGATAATCTGGATTTTGGAGGTAGCCGAACAGACGAGATAGTTTCATGGCTTGAGCACTTACCCCTGGCAGTTTGCACAGACGTACTGCGTCATAATCATTCAAATCTGTAAATGTGGCAATAACCCATCCCAATCAATAAGTTAGTGTAGGCCATAAACCCGAACGCTTTAACAACACACATACACGTGCACTGTGTGTACTGAAATATATCTCAGCCTTAATGATTTACTTTACTGATGAGTTCTCCCAGAATGACACTGAGCTACAGTTCGTTCTTTTGTTTCCCTGTTGCCTCGGTCGATCACATTTTCCACCCGATTCATGTGCTGGTGATCTCAGATAAATTGACCACAGGGCGGGCAGGTTTTCTGTATTAGTGGTTTGCTGTATGACATTAAGAGCATTTGCGCACTCGCTGCACGTTTCCACGTGTGTTTGGAAACCCACCACAGCGATCACGACATTCCACTGGGCATTACCAAGTCACACTGCTCATAAAGTGGATCTTTAAAGACACGGTGAGGTTATTGTGTTAAGAATTGATTAGCTTATGCTGGTGCCTTGGCACAAAATGTAATCAATTGCCTATGGTTAAAATTATTTAAGTGTGTACTAACAATGGGCCATTTCCAGGTCTAGTCCTTAATGTCTGTCCTGGGGATAAATAACCCATACAGGCACCCGTAAAATTATCGTCCATTATTAAACAATTTAATCCAATTCAGCTGGGTCGATAAAGCTTAATGCACACGATTAGCAGTGTGTGGTTTGTATCTTATGAGTTCAACTGCTTGAAACACCCACATGCCCGTCGTGGCGTTGATTCGAAAAGTCCCAGGTGCTTGTTTAGCATCGCAGGTGTGATTGTTTCAAACGTCTATTTTAGGCTTGTTGGCATCTTGCGTATGTTACATATATGTTGTTAAGGTTTCAACCCTGCAGTGCAAGCCGGCATCATATAAATCCCCATAATTGTTGTAATAATAGACGATTCGTTTATGGATGCCCGGACATCCCTGCAATGTCACCTGGTTCTAATTAAGGCATTCGATCAAATAGGGATTGATTAGAACGGAATTAAATTTGGCATAGTTAGGTGGTGGCAGCATAATAGTTTGCGTCTTCATCTCTTCCTGCCTGTGCTTCGCCCCCTCCGTTCTCTCGCCTCCTGCTCTCTCGGAGGCTGACTTTGGAAGATGTCGTTCCGAAGGACTTTATACGGTGCGCTACTGTGGGACGGTACGCGTGAGCAATATGCGATCCCCATTATTGCCATCACTCTCGGTGTCTTCTGCGGGCTATGCTGCAAATAAAATTTGGGGATGGCCTCTTAATGCATATTTTACTCCCGAATAATTGACCGTACGGCACAAGATGTACCGAGACTTGTAGAAACTTTTATGATACTAGGCTCAGAAGGCCTCCATCGATGGGGGTAATCACGTTTGTGTAGATTGTTTCTATAAATGATGTGATTACGCAGCGTACGTACTGTGGAGCACTAATAGGTTTGGGCCGAGGCATACTTTTTCAAAGTTTGTTCTCAAAAACTCCTGTTAGTGCAGTTGTTTGAACAGTCTATTACCCGGACGGATCTGCATGGTCACAGGAGTTCTCCCAGTGTACAGAACTCGGTGCCATAGCATCTTCAAGGCAAGTTATTAATTCCCATTACTGTCTGGTGCCTACAACCGACTCGCAACAAGCAAAGTTGCCTCTACCGATCGCTGTAGCATTGGCATGCAGTTCAGTGAACACACCGCGTGCTGGAAATTGTATGTACGTTCGTAACGTTTTATATTCTCTGGCGTGCGCTTGTGAAATTATATCCTTGGTAGCAGCATTGTCCTCGTCGAGGGATTTGATTTGATTTTTGTCGCAGACTCTTGTAAACGTTGCTTGCCGCCTTGAGGACCGCGAGCGCGTTCGCTTAAAGGGGGGGCGGAAAGTAAAATGTGTGTGATTTTGACGTTCACGCACGCCTCGGTGATGTAACAGGGCCTGGTGGCACCTCACTAAAACATTCTCGGAGCAGACTGCCGTATGGTTGGACTCTGATGAAGGGGTTTGGATCAAAACAGTGGCTGTTATGACTTTGATCCAAAGCTGCAGTTTTTATTTAGATTTCCCGACAAAGATATATGTCCACACCACCTGATGGAGCACTTCACGCAGGCACGATAAAGTGGTAATAATGAGGTGCGTGCCATTAGTCATTGTGCTGGTGCTTATGCCACTGTATGTAGAGGCATTCCATATTTGGCAGGTATTTCCCATATTTCGTTGCTCTGATAAGATGCGTGGGACAACGTAGATTTATTTTATCTCATTGCAGTTACATTTTGTACACAATTTCCGTTTTCATAAACGGTTCTTGGTGTGGAGTGATGGGGTAGTGGTTATCACATTGTGTTATGAACTTGGTGACCTGATTTTAGTTGCTGGTCATGGCAAATAATGGTGCCGAGTGATATTTGAACCAGTCCCAGAACCCCCATGTATCACTCGGCCCTGACAAGCATGGTGAAGTATGGTAAAGTTATAAAAAAAAACTCACGACCAGCACAGCACGTAAAGGGCTTTATCTAGCATTGGATAGACAAAGGGCTATCAATCTTGAGGGTTGTATAACCACACATCACCCTTCAAGTTAGTTCAGATGGGCTAAGGAAGGTCTTAAGACTGGCTAAGATGTCACTTGTATCTGATGTAAGCCTTTATTAGGAATTGAGCTCTGCTCACCAGCTAATGTGCCCATCACTGTGCTACCATGTAGACTGATTATGATTATTTTCAGTGGAGAATAGAGCGACTATTTCCGAGAGAGCAGCTTTTCGAAGCAATCATCATTATTCCATTTCAGTCTTGTCTCTGCTATTTTAAGTAATGGTTGCCTTTGCTCAAGTCACCCACAATGCATCCAGTCTCATCTTATATTGCAAGCTAAGGAGGTTGAGCCTGGCTATAGCACTTACATGGGTGATCACCTTGCATTAAACGAGTTTTATGCTGCTACAGGACTGCCTTGTCAGCAGAGGGCAGTGCAGTGAAACTGTATTGTTGTACTATGCTCCAGAATATATGCTCCCGACCGTCACAAACTCGCATTGGCTTGCCTCGTCTCATTGTTAGAAACCGCTAAGTCCTCTACAGGGTCGCGGTGAGCCGGAGCCTATCCCGGCAGACACGGCGCAAGGCAGGGATATATCCACGATGGGACGCCAGTCCATCACGCGGCACTGAGGGCAATTTAGTCTGCAAGCCAATTAACCTATGCAGCAGCATGTTTTTTGAACTGTGGGAGGAAACCGGAGTGCCCAGCGAAAACCCACGCGGACACGGGGAGAGACATGCAGACTCCACACAGAAAGCACCCGAGCCGAGATTCGAACCCGAGCCCTTCTTGCTGCGAGGCGACAGCGCTGCCAACTGGGCCATCGTGCCATCGTCATGGCGATTTTACTGTCACTTGCTAGCAAATGGCAGCTTTTGTTGTTGTAGTTTGCTGTGCGCGTTGATGTGTGTGCGTGTGTGTGCGCGTGTGCTCTTCCAACTCAAATTTTATAAACAACAAAGGCACGAACGATTCATGCCGTTTTTGAAAATTGTTCTGGGAGCTCAGAGATGTTGCCAGGTAGATAACCGTTAATGCCATGTTTGGAAAAATAACTGGTGAGGATATAACCCAAAAAAACCCATGTTGCTGATGTTCCGTTATGTCGTTCTTGTTAACATGCCGTTCTCTCTGCAGCTCTCTGCAGCGCTTTGTGACCCTCGGGTGAAAAGCGCTACAGAAATGTAATTATTATTGATATGTGACAGATTCGCACAGTAGACTGAGTCGTGTGCACTGGACCGCGTCATACGAAATTCCGGGGTTTTTTTTTCTTATTTTTTTTATCATTAAATTATCTTCATTAATTATCTGCACGTGGTGAAGTTTATAATTTCCCAGTGGTAATTAACGGGTAATGTGCGGACTCCTTATTTTACATGGATTGGGGAGTCTGCCGAGCTGTGGGATTATGACTTTAGCGCCTGAGGATGTGCTCTCGTGTTTACCACAATCTTCGCCTCCTCACCATCCGCAAACAGTTGGCTCTCGACGTAAACAGTGCCGGTGAATGATTATGTGCCTCCAGACGAGTCTATTATGCTCTGGATGGGAGGTTTGATATTTGATCTGTTTCTCTTTATTTAGTACAACATAATTTGTGTTGTGAATCTGGCTCACACCTTCGTGGATTTGTTTTAAATAAATGGAATAATTGATAGCCTTAATTTAAACCTTGGTGAGCGCCGATTGGAGCTGACTGGGGTTTTTGCTAAGGAGGCCAAGGGAACGACTGAGGTTTCGAATACTATGTACGTACAAGGGTACAGAGTACATGTTCTGTAGCAGACTAATCATTCAGTAATAGGGAGGTATTTAAAATTGCAGTGGTCTTCAATTGCTATCTGGCTTCCTATTTCAACTGCCACATAAAATTATATGCTTTGCAATTATATCAAGAGATTGAGTGAGCATTCATCTTCAGATTAAATCAAGTGTACATATTAAAAAAAACGGTAGCTATTCAAATAGGACATGTCTTAAATAAGAAACTGCATATTTGAAAGAAATTCTTTCATTGTCTGTGCTCATCTTTCTTAGGATTAATAAACTTCCGTTTTGATACTTATCAACTAAGAGCTCGATTTATCAACTTAGAATCAGAACGCTACGAATTTTGAATGAAGCAGAGATCCTCGCATCATTCTGTAAACGAGGTGTCATTTTAAAAAAATAAATATTTATTCAGCACAATTGCGTAATAGGGGCCGCACGGTGGCCCAGTGGGTAGCGCTGTCGCCTCACAGCAAGAAGGTCCCGGGTTCGAATCTCGGCTCGGGTGCCTTTCTGTGTGGAGTTTGCATGTTCTCCCCATGTCCGCGTGGGTTTTCGCCAAGTACTCCGGTTTCCTCCCACAATCCAAAAAACATGCTGCTGCATAGGTTAATTGGCTTGCAGACTAAATTGCCCGCAGTGTCCGGTGATGGACTGGCGTCCTATCGTGGGTATATCCCTGCCTTGCGCCCTGTGTCTACCGGGATATGCTTCGGCTCACCGCGACCCTGCACAGGACTAAGCGGTTTCTAACAATGAGATGACAATTTCGTAAAAACTCCTCTCTTTGTGCCTTTTATGACCAAGTGTGTGGTAGTGCAATGCTTGGAATCCGATACATTGAAGCCCTACGTAAAAGAAAAGCTGCAGCTCTTCAAGTGTTTGTTGACATTGTTGCTGGCAGAAGGGCCTCCATCTGGGCGGCAGGGTATCTGTGCACTGGCCACATCGGCAGCTCACACTAAGTTCTGCCGTAGGCGGTTCGATTCCCACCTCAGGCACCTTCGATTCCCACCTCAGGCACCTCTCTGTGTGGGGTTTGTATATTCTCCCTCTTGTTCTGCGTGGGCTTCTTCTGAGTTCTGCAGTTATCTCCCATAACTTAAAAACACTTGTCACTTTAATTGTTCAACAACATCATAGCAAATAGGATGCAGTGTCTGTCTGGCAGATTGGCACTGACTGCCTCCGTATCGATGTCTCATCCATGACCAGGTGTAAAAATGCGCACAACATAAATCGTGTTTTTAATATTACGAAAGAGATGCTCAAGAGGGTGTTTGAGCTATTATTTCACCGTGGCCAGATGTCTAACGGTTAGTGTGCACCACAGTTGATCGACTGGCAAGTTACGTGTGGACACACGTATAGACCTGCAGCCTGTTTATATTGTTGAGCGGATAGAAAAAGCGGTACGGGTTTAGAGTGTGGGGGTTTATGAAACCTTAACCCTTCATTTCAACTGTGGCCCCCAGGGATTCAAACCAGTGACCTCCGGATTGCACGTTCGGTGGTGCGCTACGCATTATGACATAAGCAGCTTGAGGCCAGAGAAGGTCATGCAAAATAAATGCACCGCAGCACATCAGCCACATGCCTAAGGGTCGATGAAGTTCCTGGATAAGAATCTAGCCAAATGACTCAATCCAACATTACATTGAAAGAGTCTTAGGACTCGATGAAGCCTCATTGTTATAAATAAATACTGTGATTTTCTGGAGGTAAGCGCATGGATTTCGAAAGCTGTGTGAAGTGCACATGAAATAATAAAAAATATACTGATGTATATGTCTCCCAGCATGGTACAGGGAAGGTTTCATCTTTCATACGAGATGTTAACACCAAGGTCCTCTTTGCCCTCTGGATGTTAAAAATTTCGTGGTGCTCTTTGATAACAGTGGGAGTTTAAGCCTGGTGTCCCCAGCTGTTTTCCCAATTCTCCAGAGTGATAATAATAATAACACTTCTTACTTCGGCATATTTTTCCCAATACGGTTTGCTTTTAAAATAAAATCTTACAGCAAGCAGTAACAAAAACAATCCCGGTATGTATAGATTGCACTGTGACGTGTCTACCTTCGATACGTGTGACATATAATATCTTACACATGTTTTGCAGCGAGAATGAGCATGCATGCAAACGTAACTAACGGTGAAAAAAACATTATTTAACAAGATAAGATTTATTTTAAATCCTAGAACTGGAACAATTTCCAGAGATGGTCAAAAAGACTTTAATCAATGCTTTGAACATGCATATTTGAAGAAGGGGCAAGTCTGCCTGCCGGTAGAGACCAGGATCGATATATATATTTAGTCAAGGCTTCTGTTATTCAGCTCTAACAGATTCCGTTTTTGTATTCCATATTCTGAGTTCAGTTCATTTTTCATTTTCAGTACTGCTGCGAGTTAGAATATTTCAGCGCATTTTTTTTTCACCAATTCATTTACCACTGCACGCATTCTCACCACCGCTTTTTCCATGTGTTATGATTGGATCCACATATCACAGAGTCCGTAGCAGCGCTTGGCTACAGGTCGACATTTTTAGAACCTGTTCTCCAACAGAACGTGACAAATATTAGTGCACTTTATTTTACAACATTATTCCCGATGTAGGTTTTCGCATCTCATCTCATTCTCTGAAACCGCTTAATCCTATATAGGGTCACGGTGAAGCCGGAGCCTATCCCGGAAACACAGGGCGTAAGGCAGGAATACACCCGACGACGGGACGCCGGTGCATCACCGGTTTTCGCATCTCGATGTATGAAAACCGCTCTCCTTAGCTCTTCTTTCGGGATAGCCGTGCCAAGTGTTCCTTCTCCTTAGTGATGTTTTACCTCCTACGTTGTTGACTTTAAGTACGAATACAGAAGGCCTGATGATGCTTCCAATGTGGGAGGTGCAACGTCGCAAACGAGAGAAAGAACACTCGAAACCGATATCCTGATGTAACGGCTAGGGAGAGCAATTCTCTATTATTACTTTTGTCTGTAGTTGCTTTTTGCAATTATGTGTCTTTCTCCTGTTTCACTGCAGTCATTTGTAATTTTTCAATCTCTGTTCAATGGATGCTTCCATTGTCTGCGTTCATTTGCTTCTATTTGCTGTGAAGACATTTCTTTTTCAGCAAGATGAGATGCATTTTTGATTACCAAATGGCTTGATGAACCTTCCTTAATGGGGTCTTTAGGCAGGGGTAGGTGGCTGGTAGATGAGTTTTGATTCACGTCATGAGCACGAGAGTGTGGCAGAAGAGATAGAAGCACTTGTTTCTGTTTTAGAAATCCATAGGATTTGCAGAAATGCCTACGGGGCAAATTTCACAGCAAAACTTACTAATGAGACACATTGATGCACGGTTCACAGGCTAACACCAGATCGCAGCTTTAATCGATACATTGGTGTGACCCATATGCGCTACACACGAACGTGCATGCAGTATGTGAACACACGTGCAATTACGCTTCAAAGTAAATGCAGTGTTGATTAGATTATCCAGTGAATGTTGAACTAAGCATGGCCTGTGTGCGTACCTTGTGGTATAATTTGTGACATTGTTAATTTGTGACCTGTAAAACAAACAACGATAATACATTCTGACCATTTTCAGTCTGCCAAGGGGTACTGGCCTCTGCACATTCAAGTGAAATATTGGACATTCTCCTACAATGCTAAGCGGCCGTTCATAAATTAATGATTGTATACAGATATATATTTTTTTAAACTAAAGCTGCATAGCTGTAATTGCTTGTTCATGTCATCACTGATGCAAGCACCTCTTACTAGCGGAAGCTCTATAAAAGCCTCGTTGTGAGGACATGGCCGACTCTTCCACACTAGCCACACATCTTGGAAGAGGTGGGAGTACTCACGCTCTATCCTGACACAAGAGACCTGTCGAGCGACTGACTGTTGGTGTACCCATTTGTGCTGCTTGTGGACAGAGGCTGGGGGATTTAATAAACCTGCCCCATTGTTTTAACTACCGCACCACAGAGGTCGAGCTGGCAACCTCTAAATTGCAGTGTGATAACAATTACACCCAAGGCAGCATCCAGCTTTAAAAAATTAAGTACTAATATAATTAAGGTGGCAAATCGCTGTCCTTGTTTGGCAGTGCCAACCTTAAGCTCTGCCAGGGAATGTGGGGCTTGTATGTTGGCACAGTTGTGCAGTGCTGGTGCGGGACTCACATTTATCCAAGGTCGCAGAGTTTGGCGTCGTGGCTCATAGCAGCGTCACTTTCCCAGCGGGGGCCACATTAGCAGTTCACCTTTGTCAGCGCGTCGCCCGTCTGTCATCCTGACACGTCGCCAGTGCTGCGCGTGCAGCCGTTGGTGGTGCCTGCGCGCTTACCAGGTAGTCGGAGAGATGTGCAAAGTCACCCGCCTGGCAGGATGAGGTTGATTTGAAGTCCAGCGTCATCGCCAGCTTTCAATACAATTGTTACCGACGTCTGACAGTGGTGTCATCTTTATCGTCTTCTGCATACGTACGTACATTTTCATCACCTATATCGTTGTTATGCCATTGGTCGTGTCATCATAATAAATGTTAACCACGTAAATTCTACGAGAACCACATTTACCGCTATCTCCTTCTCATTTTCCACAATCTCAACAATTATGTTCATCGCTTATCGATCGTTAAGAGCCAATGTTTAGAAAACGTTTATTTTATACAATTGTCACCATTCCAATGTATATTTTTTTTACTCCGTTCAATGGTGTGTGACGCATTGCCTTCTGTTGCTGCGTAAAGAGTGGCGGGGACCAGGTGGCACCTGCCAGCGTAGTTACGATGCTGCTTCCAGTTTGCAATTGGGGAAGGATGGTTTAGATTAGATGGCCGGCCGGCAGGGTAAATCATGTTGCAAATTGACTTTGCTGCCTGAATAGCACAGCAGAGATATCTGTTTGTGTGCGTTTGAAGATGGCCCATGCCCTCCTTGGTGTTGTGGCGGTCAAGTGTACACCAGCCACTTCTGTGATTGCGGTGTTGCATGTACGTGTCAAGCCGGTTCACCTCTGTGTAATTTTGCGAGGACTGCAATAAAAGTACTCTTGAGCATTGTAATTGATCTGCATTTACGCTCTAAAAATTGTTGAAGATGATTTAAAGCAGAGGATTGTGACAGGAATTGTAAACAATAGAATGCGTTGTTCATTTCTGGATATTAATAATAAGAATTGCACTTCTGGAGTGCTTTTCACCCGAGGGTCACAAAGCGCTGCACAGACCTGTGGAGAGAACGGCGTGTCAGCAACAACAACGACATAAGAACAGCAAATCGGCAGCAATAACGTTTTTGTTTGTTTTTATCACATATCGGAGCTGTAGAGAGAACGGCATGTCAACAACGAAAATATATCCGATATATCAATGATACCCACAGTACCATCTATGCCCACAGTACCATCCATACACACAGTTCCATCATAGGCCTGTAATGATTCTCCTGAGTGGCACGTTGGCGCAGCGAGTATCGCTGTTGCCTCGCAGTAAGAAGGTCCCGGGTTCGATTCCCGGCTCGGATGCCTTTCTGTGTGGCGTTTGCGTGTTCTCCTCAAGCCCGCGTGGGTTTTCGTCGGGTACTCTGGTTTCCTCCCACCGTGCAAAGACACACTGCTGCCTAGGTTAGTTGGCCTGCTGAGTAAATAGCCCCAAAAAGTGTGCCCTGCGATATACTGGTGTCACATCCTGGGTATTCGCCAACCATGTGTCCTGTGTACGCCGGGCTAGGCTCCGGCATGCCCAGCGAACCGGTACAGGATTAAGCGGGTATTGATAATGACTGAATGAATTGCCTTCACTTCTCATCTCATTATCTGAAACCGCTTAATCCTATATAGGGTCACGGTGAAGCCGGAGCCTATCCCGGAAACACAGGGCGCAAGGCAGGAACACACCCGACGACGGGACGCCGGTCCATCGCCGGGCATTGCGGGACAATTTTTGGTCTCCGAGTCAATCAACCTATCCAGGGGCATGCTTTTGGACTGTGGGAGGAAACCGGAGTACCTGGCGAAAACCCACGCGGACACGGGGAGAGCACGCAAACTCCACACAGAAAGGCACCGGAGCCGAGAGACTCGAACCCGGGACCTTCTTGCTGTGAGGCATCAGCGCTAACCACTGCGCCACCGCGCCTTCACGTCTCTTTCATTATATAATGACTTTCCACGGGTCTTTTCAAAAATAATTAATTTTCCCTTCCCTTTTGCTTGCAGCGTGGCATCTCTGGTGGCTCTGTAATGTTCGAATCACCTAATGAAATACGCATGTAAATTTTTATGCATATAGTAGAAAAATGTAAAAATGAATGTTAGCAAAAGAACCTGTCATTTTTAATACGTAATGTCTTGCGATGGAGATTGGATGTTGGAATTCTTCGTCAGATATAAAATTGAAAACTAAAACAGTCGATTCTCATCTGCTGTCGAGGCACATGTTATAGGCATACGAATGATCTTTAATTTAGGAGTTTGTTGCATCGTTTACACCACTGTGGGACGTGAGCACGTCTGCGGCCGTCAATATCCGCGCCTTCTTCCTTGCTCCACGTCGACACGGTGTCAACGTTGACCCCTCGTGGGGGTTTTCATGGCTGTGGTCGCCGAGGTGACCTCCAGCACCGTTTGCCGGGCGTCACACGGCTGATGCTGGGACCGCAGTCGTGCGAGTTACGTCCTACTCGCCACTCCATATGCGCCGCTTACTTCCCAGAATTGGGTGACTGCCAGCTGCGCTGGTCCCAATGGTCCAGCACCATTGGAAAAGGATCATTGCGGTGGTGCGTGTGTTTACAGTTAAACATAATTCCGAACACAGCACGATCATTATTGATTACAGCTTATAACTACTTAGTGTCTTTTCCAATGTTTTTTTATAAATTATTAATCGCATTGAGGACTTTTGTCTACATTGTGTGTACACTCTTTTTTTAAGACCGTTAATCCCATTTTCAGACTTAGTCTCACCGATTTCCCGAATTTGAACCCAAGAGTGTGTGGGACCACACATGCTCGCCCTCCCTGTGCGCACACGCGTGAGCATGAGCTGACTAAATCATCAATACTCCACCGGGGGCAGCGGTGGCAGCAAGTGGAAACGCTTGATGTGTGCGCGCGCGCGCGTGTGCGTGTGTGTGTACACACATCTCTCCGTGCGTGTGATGAACACGGGCATGCGTGTGATTGTGCGGTTCTCACGTTGTGTCCACTGAGACCGTGAATGCATTGTGCCGGGGAACTGCGCGTGCTGCCATTCAATGAGATTGGGTTGTTTGAAAGGGGAGTACCCTCGGTTAGAAATTTGCATTGCTAGATCACAGGTTTCTCAATCTCAAAAACACGTATTTTTTTCTCATTATAAATTTTCTGCTTTCCTTTTACAGGGGGGGCTATGGACTGAGGACAAACGCAAATAATATTTACTCCCAAATTCAAAAGCCTCTTGGTAAAAGCTTTAGCTGGAGATTGCCAACGTTTGGTCCGAGAGATCTGCAAAAAGCTGCAGAATATTAATCTCAGCTCACTGTCAGAAACCGCCTAGTCCTCTACAGGGTCGCGGTGAGCCGGAGCCTATCCCGGCAGACACTGGGTGCAAGGCAGGGATATACCCACGATAGGACGCCAGTCAATTACCGGGCACTGCAGGCAATTTAGTCTGCAAGCCAATTAACCGATGCAGCAGCATGTTTTTTGGACTGTGGAAGGAAACCGGAGTGCCCGGCGAAAACCCACGGGGAGAACATGCAAACTCCACACAGAAAGGCACCCGAGCCGAGATTCGAATCCGGGACCTTCTTGCTGTGAGGCGACAGCGCTACCCACTGGGCCACCATGCCGCCCCAGAATATTAGTGTTAATGAATATGTTTACCATCTTTAGTGATGATTGAATATACATACTATCTTTAATGATGAATACACTGCTTTGTTTCTCAAAACTTTGAATTTAGATTAATATTTGTGTTGTATAATCAAACTTCACGGAAGTGCCTAATTTCTAATTGTATACACATGTATCACAGTTCACTGCTTAGTTTGTTTAGAAATAATGTCACCCTCCATTAGCATATTTTTTGTCAACCTGCATGGTTATGAGAATTGCTCTTAAGAGCTACTCTTCGGGGATTACCTTCTTGAACATTCCTCCTCTCTCCTTTACGGCTATCCAGAAAGAGCAGCTCTTAAGATCAAGCTAATAATAATAATAATTGCAGTTATAAAGCGCTTTTCACCCGAGGGTCACAAAGCGCTACACAGACCTGTGAAGACCTACATCAATGCATTGTATTATTATTATAGTCAGTGATTTAAAATGAAGAGCGTGTGAGTAATTAAAGCAGAGGACCAGTGTTGCATGCAACGGATGTCTCGCCATACACCCTCATTTGTGATTTACTCTCAATTGTCTAGACCGATGAAAAATAACGTGGCTTATTTCTTGCGCACATTAACTCTTATTATTCTGTGCTTAAATGTAGGACGATTTACTTGTGTTTTTCAAGTAAAGAAAGATAGTACGTTCCCATTGAATTTATTGAAATTCCGAGCTTGCGCTTAACTCCCATAGTGCAAGGCTTGCAAGTGTCCTAGTGGAGAGCGCGCATACTGCTCGTCACACTCGCCTGTTTGGCAGTGTTATTCATGTCCTGGCTTGCAATGTTTAGTGAAATTTTACAGCACGTTTTCAAATCCACGCATGATGAAGCCTATCTCCCCCCTCCCCCCCCCCCAGTTATACTGTTAGTTCCAGGGATTGTTTGAGCATACTTCACTACACTGTTGAGTGCGGCTTGGTCAAGTGGGTGGTCAAGGCAATTCGGACATCACTCGCCACGAATACCCTCCGTGGCTCAATTAATCTCGGGGTTTAAGGCTCAGTGTGCTAACCACTGTGCCACTGTTCTACCCCATAGAGTATCTAGATACAAATGCATATACATCGCAACCGATATCAGATGAACAGTATATGCAACTCAAATATGAGCACCAAAATTACAATAAATTGTGTAATGATTGGATTTCATATTTTTTCCATGTACAATTTTAATTAAAAATGTGCTACTGAAGATAACATACAGTTCTCAAAGACAGCAACATTTAGCACACGATGGAAAACGTGTGGCTGTATGTGAGTGCATGTTTGTTTCGAGATCTCAAGTCATTTGTGTATTTCACACAATTTCGTATTTTTAATGCCATGACAATGCCCCCAGGCATACATTCTGCAGTCAGGATTATTCAGCTTCTCCTCACAAGTGTCTGATAAGAAACCACAGCAGTATGAGTAATGCTGCCTTTAGATTAATACAATTATGACCTTTGCAATGCTTACAACGATACAATTTGTATTTTATGTTTATATTTTCTATACATTGGCACGTTCTACATACACACCAGTATCTGTTTCGCCAAAAAAAAAACTCAATTCCTCGGGCAATGACAGCAGTTCTGACGTTTCATCTCCAACGCGGTAGGCGTAACGTTGTGAAGGAGAGAGGAGGAACACTCGACATGGCTTTCCCAAAATAACAGCCATGGAGACAAATTCTCAAACATCAGTTATGTCACAAGCGCTTAAGAGTACATGCGTTTTACGGTTTGCGTATCCTTTATCTGTGAAAGGCATGTAGCTGCATTCTCTACAATTGAGAAGCTCAACTGGCCAAGCAAAAGTGGCGGCAGAGTGGTGCAGCAGTAACACGGATAACATCTGCTCCTCACAGAAAGAAGGTCCTGCCCGAGGGAGTTCCAGTCCCACCTCAAGTGCCTTTTTGTGTGGCGTTTCTGTGTTCTCCCCCTATTCTGTGTGGGTTTCCTCCACGTTTTCCCGTTTACAAATAACTATAAAATACAGCTATGAATGAATTGGCTGATGACATCGTAATATATAATTGTCTGTGTATAAATGTCCTTCCCCCCC
>JAZEWT010000023.1:6832658-6845449 GCA_036362905.1 Mordacia mordax | reverse complement strand
AAAAATATTGTTACATTTATGCTTATTTAATTTCTCAGTAAATTCTTGCACTGGTTTCACTCTCATTGGTTAAGCACTCGTAAGAGACAGTTTCGACAAATAAAGCACGTGGAGTTTTGTTTTTGTCTCGATGAATTCGCACTGTAGATTGTGCAAAGCCGCCGTCTGTGGCAGGTCGGTTCGGTAAGCACCTGTGCAGTCATTCAAACACGTGCGCGTTGCTCCGCGCATGCAACGCGCACGTGTCTCTGCGCAAGTGCGAACAGAAAGCGCTCCGTTGCTGCAAGAGGTGGGAGACAAGTGGCTCTCTCGGAAGCAGGCAACGATGGGGAGGTGGGGGTGAATGGTGTCACGTTGCGTGCGGTGTTTTGGGGCAGGTTTGGGGTTTGGGGGGGTTTGCGAGCAGAGGGTCCGGGGAACGGACCCCTCTGTGAGATGAGTGTATAAGCCGAGCGAGCTTTGCGATGGAAGTGCCGGGCGAGGTGCGGGAGTAATGCCGGTTTTGTTTCAATCTCTTCGGGATCAACGTTAAACCCGACCTGTCGTTCCACGCGCGGGCTCGTTTGACGGGGGGGGGGTGGTGGTGGGAGACCCCGGCGCTCGATATCGCCTCGTTGTAACCGGTGCCGAGATCCGCCTCCCCTCCCACTTTTCAAATCTCGCTCACTTCAAGCGTGCCGAGAGAGGCGGCTGCGGTAAGGGAGGGGAGGGAACAGGGGTAAAGGGGAGGAAGAGTGATGTAGTTGTGGATGGTGGAGGGAGGGCGGGGGAGAGATAGTGGTGCTTTCAGCCTTGCCTGCTCGTCCGAGTTACCCGTCCACTGGCTCTCCCGCATGCATCGTGCGTCCATGACCAGCAGAGCTAAGCATCCGCTTGGCATCCCGTTCGCTTTTGAAATAACAAATTGCCTCGTTTGACTTGCCGCGGGCAAGGGGGGGGGGTGGCTCTCTTAAAAACATCCTTGGCTTACAGAGTGCGCGGAAAACATTTTTTGTGTGCTTTTCCTTTGCACCCACGTGATATAAATGCCAACGGCATTTTCGAAGCAAGGAGCAAGGGGAGGCGGCCACACCATCGGAAGGACGGGAGGAGGAGTCTCTGCAGAGCTCTGCGGGAAGCCTGGAGTGTCGGTCATGAGTGCAGGTGATTGAGCTTGAAATGGGTTAAACCCCCAGTGCATTTTGTGTTGTATGGAATCCATTTATATTCATATTATTTCGGGTCAATTGCAGTGCGTGTAGATAAATATGATTTGCTCGCTCTGTGATGGGCATAGGTATTGTGCAACTATCTGCGTGTCCTGTATGTGCCTTAAAGTTTGTCGCCTGCGGGAACGTGAGTTTCAGTGGCTGCGCGTGGATTAACAATGGAATGTTATATTTCATATGGTGTGCAAATGTACGTATCCTTGTACAAATAGTGTATGTATGTGAGCGAAGATTAGATTATGTAATCGAGAGGTGGCTTCATTTAACATTGGGGGTTTTAAGCCACGTGAATTCACAAGTAATTAACTCAATGGATTGACGTTATGAGTTGTTAGCATTTATGTGTTTTTAATATCTCAATCAGAATTGTTTTCCTCTGACACTTGTGAGTGTCTACAGTACAGTATATGTGACGGAGCTTCGTTCATTGGGATTATATCAGCAAAATCTAAAAAAAAATGCGTGGCAATATTTGTCTACTGAAAACTCATAAGACAATATAATTAAGTTTGAGTTGTTTGACATTTTTATTTTCAGGGTCATGCCCCGACATTTACAGTTAACCCTTTCCGGTGTTGAATCTTAAACGTTGTCTGTGTGAGTGGCCAGGCAGAGCTGCTGCAGCGTTGGTGCGAGCCAAGACAGTAATTTCAGTGGAGGGGCGCGGTAATGTGGTGGCGTTTGCGCTGTTGGCAGTCTTCCCTCTCACTGTGAGGGGCACCGTGCCTCCACGGCACTCCGCTGTGGTACAGTTGTAGTTGTCTTAGGAGAGGGGCGGCGTGGTGGCGCAGCGAGCAGCGCCCTCGCCTCACAGCAAGAAGCGCCCGGGTTCGGTTCCTGGCTCAGATCTCTTTCTGTGTGGAGTTTGCGTGTTTTCTCTCTCTCTCTCTCTCTGCCCGGGTTTTCGCCGGGTACTCCGATTTCCTACCACGGTCCGAAAAACATGCTGTTGCATAGCTTAATTGGCTTGCAGAATAAATTGCCCTCAGTGCCTGGTGATGGACTGGCATCCTATCGTGGGTATATACCTGCCTTGCGCCCTGTATCTGCCGGGATAGGCTCCGACTCTCCGCGAACCTGAACAGGATTAAGCGGTTTCTGACAATGAGATGATTGAATTGCATCAAAAGAGAGCCCCGTGATGTACTGGCGTTACATCCTAGGTATATTTTCTCCTTGCGCCCTCTACGTGCCGGGATAGGCTACGGCCATCCCCCACCCCTCCCCCACCGTGCCGCCCTACAGGATTATATGTGTACAGATAATAATGACGATGACTTCGAGAGAAAACAGAGGTGGACTATTTTGACGGTGGGAAGTTCATGTGCCTGGGTTCATTGCTCTGTCTGCACAAGGGTCAAGTGTTGAACAATGTCTTGTGGGGCGGCACGGTGGCCCAGTGGTTAGCGCTGTCGCCTCACAGCAAGAAGGTCCCGGGTTCGAATCTCTCGGCTCGGGTGCCTTTCTGTGTGGAGTTTGCATGCTCTCCTCGTGTCAGCGTGGGTTTTCGCCGGGCACTCCGTTTTCCTCCCACAGTCCAAAAAGCATGCTGCTGCATAGGTTAATTGGCTCGCAAGCTAAATTGCCCCGCAGTGCCCGGCGATGGACTGGCGTCCCATCGTCGGTGTATCCTTGCCTTGCGCCCTGTGTCTGCCGGGATAGGCTCCGGCTCACCGCGACCCTGTATAGGACTAAGCGGTTTCAGACAATGAGATGAGATGAGACAATATCTTGTGTTTCACATTGAAGCCCGTACACGCTGCGTCATCGCTTCCGTGTTACAAATGCTTGCCTTCATATTGATATCTTTTAGAAGACATGCGATACACACATGATCCGATTCTTAGCAGTACATTCTGGGGAAAGCTTTTATTTTTGAAGATGTGGGAACTTCTGCTGTACTTGGCACGACAATGGACGCTGATGAGCATAAGTATACTAAAATAAATTGCAGTACGCAGCCACTGCCTGCCCACACACATTTATCATAATGTACGCCATGCCTTTGTGGCTGCATTTATTATTTAAACCGAAAAAGTAAAATTCAATACTTTTTTTCAATTACGAACTTATTCAAATTTTATCAAAACTGTAAAAAAACCGCGCCATTCAATTATTGATCCCATAGTCACAATGTGCGTGGCATATTTGTGCATTTGCATGTTAATGTGTCGTCAGCACAATCCATATATGATCTGTGCTATGAGTTTTGCTGCACGTGTTAGGAGCTAATGTGGTGATTCTCATTTTTCTGAACTTTAAATTTTTTTTTCTTTTGCGAGACATCGTTCAAACCTTTGGCGTAGTGCCCGCGATTCACTGCATATGAATCATGCTGAGCATTTTGCATTTTGTGTAGATGCCTGCCCAAACAGTGCATCGGTGCGCACTGCTTACTATTCTGGCGCGCTCGAAGTGGTGCGTGCGCGCCACATTCCAAATGGCACGTGCTGCAGGTCCCTTATGGATGTCATCTATAAAACCACAAAGCACTGAATGTGTCGGGAAGAGACTGTATATGCATGAGGAGATGGATGTCCGTCAGGTAGCGAGGCGGGCGCAGAGATGGCGAGGCACTGGAGGCACGGCAAGGCAAGGCAGGTTGGACGTGCATTTCCATGAGCGGGTTTTTTTTTATTGATGAAAGGAATGCTGCTGTGTGGCTTAATAGGTAGCACACAACACTTGCGATCCAGAGGTCACGGTTCATTGTGATCTATCTGCTTCCGTAGTTCACGCAGTGGGGCAAGGTTTCTGAATCCTGCCGCATATTTCCGCCCAGCGGTGTCAATGGGTCCAACCACAGTTCGTCAATTGGTAGGGTCACTTGTGGTGCGGTAAAGTATTACCAGCGTGGAGGAGTAGGCCAGCGTTTCTTTTCAAAGAACCATACAGATATTCCTCTATTCGAGGTCCTTCCACCAGCAGTGGCATGAGCAAGCGATTGCGTTACAGCAGCTTACTGCTTGTATACACCCCCAAGATACGTAGAGGTACAGTTAATCTTGACATGCTGCTCATGGAGGGTATTATTAAACAAAGCATGTATTTAAAACTAATTTACATCTTGTGCAACTTAACCAAAAACTACTTTGCTAGGGTCTGTTTTCCACTTGACTTCCAGTTTGAAGTTACAATTATTTTCATCTTCGTGATAACACCCGACATGCACCCAGGCTCATCAGACCTCGAAAGCTTAGCAGATTGAGCCTAGAAAGTGCTTGGACAGGCGACCAGGTTGTCATAGACTGCGGGTTTGCACGGTTGTTAACACAACAGTGCAACAAGTTCCATTATTTCCCTGTACATATGGGCTCTTATGTCTATGCTGCTCATCACCCACCCGCACTGGTGAGAATGGTGAAGTATGGTCAGTTAACCCCCAAAACGTGCACGGCTTGGGGACACACTAATACGTAAGAGGATTGTCATGATTGCAGTGATCCTGATGATCTATATATAATGGTGCAATGTATGTCCACACTGAGGGTATCTGGTTCCAATCCTTTATAAGCACACATTTTATTTGCACAACACGAAGCCTATTATGTCTATTTTCAGCTTCCCTTAGCACTTGCTGATTACGCTTCTTCACCTTTAACACTTTCAGCTTTAAATTCCCACTTTCGCAATAGAACTATTAACCGTCTTAGGTATTCTTCAGCCTTTATCATGACGTCAGAAGAATACGTTGCACGCTTGGAACAAGATTGCCGTAGGGCGGGCACTTTGGTAGTCAATATTATCCAGTCATAATACTCATGGCTGACGTTGCTCTCGTGCTATTAAAACGTAGTAAAGCCTTTGTTTTAATGGTTTATCTGACATTGATGATTTATGCACAATCTCACTGGGTTAAGCAGTATGCAAACTTGCATTTTGAAAGTTGTAAACTCCAGTCTCGAAGGTCATTCATTTAAGTACCACTGTCCAATGTAAGCAGTGATAACTCTGTGGGTTGAGTGGTCATCGTCATGGGTGTATGTACATTCAAGCATTGACTTGGCCCGTTCGTAAAGGTTGTGACCTCCAAGGTACAAAAAAACCTGGGCATATTATGGCAAGAGGAACATCTCAGAATACTGGAAGGAGATGCCTTCGTCCGTAACTGCGTTGTCTTGAACAGTATATCGTTATGTAACAGGCTAGAACTGGGACTTTTAGTGTCCTTGCAAGATGCACAGGGAGCCAAGGGTAGCTCCCTCACATGGAGAGTGATTGTAGGGAAACCAGGACAGGTAACTGTTAGAAGTTTTCGGTAAGAGATGAGCACTGCCACGTGCTTTCATTACGGTTATGTTACTTGACGTAAGAGGGCTCACTGTCAAATAAGGAAATAATTGATTGATCTTTATTTTTTTCCCCAAAAATATTTTGTTAATTTGAGCGCGTCTAGGCAGGTGATGAAAAGGGAATGGCATATGTGGATGCGGTGGCTTGAGCGAGATAATCGATGTCTTAGGATGGTTTTACGGTTTTTGCCGTCATTGACCAGTTTATCAAAATGCGAATACAATTTTAGTCGTATTTGAATGCATAACTGAACCGTTTATAGGAGGGCAGAACACGAGACCTGTATTTCAATGGAGCAAGACATGAGGGCAATGTTAGATGAGCTTGATGACGCGGTAATGATCATCATCGTCGTCATAACTACGTCAATTTGGGCGTGAACTGCGGTGAGTTGCCTGCTTTGAAATCTCATCTCATCTCTCATTATCTGAAACCGCTTAATCCTATATCGGGTCACGGTGAGCCGGAGCCTATCCCGGAAACACAGGGCGTAAGGCAGGAATACACCCGACGACGGGACGCCAGTCCATCGCCGGGCATTGCGGGACAATTTTAGTCTGCGAGCCAATCAACCTATCCAGGAGCATGCTTTTGGACTGTGGGAGGAAACCGGAGTACCCGGCGAAAACCCACGCGGACACGGGGAGAGCATGCAAACTCCACACAGAAAGGCACCGGAGCCGAGAGACTCGAACCCGGGACCTTCTTGCTGTGAGGCATCAGCGCTAACCACTGGGCCACCGCGCCACCCTGATTTGAAAGCGAGGCGTCATTCTCAAACCGTTTGAATAGCTACTGTTTGGGCACTGCTTTTCGTGCCATTACTACTGTTGTAATCCGACATCTCAGTTTTCAGCAACTTGCCGACACTATTATTGCTGCCCTTTTTTGCACAAATTGCATTTCACTTTGTAGTCACACCTCAATGTGTTCTCATCCGGCTTTAAACAAAGTATTTGATTGATTTATCGATCCGCGGCTGTGCACTTGCAACCGCCATAATAACCACTGCAGCTGAACAGTTTACCTTTTAGCTGCGTGGGTCATACGATCATCACTGCCATAAGCAGGATGGCCCATTCTTCCTCGAGCAAGATTAAAATCCACTTATCACTGAGATAGTAGGTGTCCACAACTCGTAACAGACACGCTTCCCACACATCCATTCACTGGTGCTGCATTCAACGTGCACATGCAGCCGCTGTATGGTCTCAATGCTTGGGAGGTGCTTCAGAAGCTCATTACCTGGAATTTAAGGAAATTACGTCGACCTACCTTATCCTGGAATAGGACTGCCTATAACTGTCCGATGGGCTTTTTTGTTGCCAAGATGGTTTTACAGCGCCGTGATTTGTGGGGTTTGGCTGTAAGAGTGGACCTTGGAGGAAGGTCACCGGCTTGATGGCAACTTTGCAATCTGTCCTAAAGGAAGGAAGTGATGGGCGAGGTTTGATGGCATCATCGGTTGTGGCTGCCATGACCTCTTGACCCTTGCAGTATTTGCCATGAAACCAAGTCGCGCTGTAATCACCGCGGGAGGGGTGGCATTGTGGCGTGGCGGAGAGAGCGTAGCATTGTGGCGATAGCGGTGCTGCAATTGGTTTCGAGACTACGGGCGTACGAGCTGGCGTAAGCAAGAGTTAACTTAGTCTTGAAACACATCAGTGAAGACGAGATTGATAGGAACGGTGAGGATGGATGCCTCTTGCTGACCCCAAGCAAAGCTTGCAGCCTTTACTTCGTCGCTTCGTCAGTGGCAGTCAGTGTCTGTAGCTGTCAAGAGCCTCACTAATTCTCTACTTTTTGTTGTTTCAACCACAAACTCTCGCAGCACTGAGTATGCGGTGGCACCCAAGCGCGCTGGTTATTGAGTCCCCAATCCGCTTCCTTGTGTTGCCTGGCCAGCCGCAATAATAAATGCTTGCGGATAGCCTGACCAGGGATAACAAGAGGGACTATTTTCTTCGGACGTGGATGGAGCTTCGAGACGTGTTGTAAATGTTTACATTCTTGCATGCCTATCATCCCTGCGGCAAGTGGCACGCGATTAGGCACGTGCTCAGCTTTACCGTGGCTGCGTGCACGTGTACAGGCAGTGCAGCTGCACCCTGACCCATGGGCTGGATGAGTGACCCAGGCCCAAGGCGGTGAAGAGGGTGGGGAAATGGAATGGGGATTGGGAGGGGGAGCGTTTCGTTCGTTCTACCGGGGGTCTATCCCAATAACACGATGCGTCGCTGGACATAAACGAGCTGACGGTGAGCAGCGGCGTGTCGAGTAGTGGGATGGGCTCTGTGTGAATTGGGAGTTGAGATGCACTTTGGATTGTGTTATAGATAGGGGCCGCGCGAGGCGGTGGTAAAACTGATAACATCAAATTGTCTCCGACTTGAGGTTCAAGAGACAAAAAGCAATACTTTACTTAAAGGTGACTGGACTGGGTGCAGCGCAGTGAAGTCTTCAAATTCAGAGCAGCCACAGAGGAAGAATAACACGGGCGGGGTTTTTTTTCTGTTGACTTTTAAAAGGGTGACAGCATTGAGTACTCTCAATTGGGAGTTCCCTCATTTCAGCTAGAGACCTAGGGTGCAAAAATAAGCGCTTCCTCGTTGACAGAAACATACAGAAACCTTCGTTTACCAAGCATGCCTTGCAAAGGGATGGTTTTAAAGAAAAGAAAAGCGTAAACTGAAAAGTTTCCCGATTGACGCGGAGGTCGCCTCCGAGAATGTTTCGTCTCTGCCGTCATCGCGTGATTTTATTGGCTTATTGCTGCACAGCGTTGCTGTTTAGCAACCTCGCGTAGCATAATTGTGGTCAATGAAAGTATTGTGCTGCCGCCGTTCAAACTCGTACACGACCAGACAGCCTACACCCACAGGTTAAATAGGCAGAGATGTCATTAAGGGGTGGGTCTTTCTGTTTTTTTGTGTGTGTGTGTGCGTGTGCTTCTCTCCCACGTCTTAAACAGGCAGGAGCAAAAAACCAGTTCTGCTGCTCTGACAACGAGGAAGTCATTCATGGGACCGATTCCTTCTCGGCACGTTTTCACGCAAGCCTGGTTATCCTGAGCGCTGCCTGGTTATCCTGAGCGCTGCCTGGGAGCGCGGCCAGGATGCGCGCACGCCGGAGCGTCCGTGCTGCGTGCGTGTGCCCGCTGCGCCGCTGACCCAAGTTGTGTGGCTTTGTTTCTCTCTCTGTCTCTCTCTCTGTGTCGCTCCGCAGCTCGACAGATGACTCTTTTCACTGGCGAACCTCGGGTAAGATTGCCTCTCTCTCTCTCTCGCACGCACGCACGCCACGCACGCCACGGGCTCCGTGTTACTGTGCAGCGCATGCACGCGCTCATACGCTTTTGTAATACCGCGCGTGCATTGACAATAAGAAATGTGTACAAACGCTTTCACGACCAATCTCATGATTCATATAAATATTTTGGATCGGTGTGTAAAACGTGTTGTAAACCCTTCGCCATCGGATACAGCCAATTAACAACAGTGTCAAGTTAATCAATCGTAAATCAAACTTGCTAAATGCATTACTGCTTCAGCAGCACCACAAGAATGTTGGAGTGTAATCTCACGGCAATTAAATGGGCAACGTTGTTTCACCGGAGATTAGATCCAGCTTCATGAGTTTGTTAATCGGGGCTCGGAAATCAATCTGATGATTCTCCAGGAAAGTGTTCGTGCCCATTTAAACGTTGTGGGATTACTTTTAAAACAACAGCCCCAGTGGCGGCGCTCAAGCAAATATGCATGTGGCACGGTTGATTCACGTGATAGTTCTGTTACATTTTCTACACAGTGCTATTTTGTATTAAGACTCATACGTGGCTGTTTAAAAAACAGTGTTACAAACCATTGAAGTACACTGCCAAGTCAAGTGTAAGTGGTTAACCAGAAGACCACTCTGGAGACAAGGACCCGGCCAGTGTTGCAAATGTTATATTTAGTGTAGTTCTCTTGTCAAGTGCTACATTGTCGGAGAGGTGCGCCCAGTGGTTAGCGCTGACGCCTCACAGCAAGAAGGTCCCGGGTTCGAATCTCTCGGCTCGGGTGCCTTTCTGTGTGGAGTTTGCATGCTCTCCCCGTGTCCGCGTGGGTTTTCGCCGGGTACTCCGGTTTCCTCCCACAGTCCAAAAGCATGCTCCTGGATAGGTTGATTGGCTCGCAGACTAAAATTGTCCCGTAATGCCCGGCGATGGATTGGCGTCCCGTCGTCGGGTGTATTCCTGCCTTACGCCCTGTGTTTCCGGGATAGGCTCCGGCTCACCGTGACCCTATATAGGATTAAGCGGTTTCAGATAATGCGACTGTATGTGTTTGGATGAACTTTACGGGTTTCTAGGCCAGATTTGCGCAATGTGGCTTATTGTCTTGTGACACTGGCCGTGATTGTACAGACAGTGCAGGTGCCACCGCGCACATTAACGTGAGGTTTATTCTGGAGCAGTCATGTGCTGGTTCATGTTCTTAGCTATAAATGTGGAGGCCCGAGTTCGATTCCTTACCACGGCTAACATCAGTGGTGAGTGACTTCTAACTGAACCTGTCATGGCCCCTTTTTTACTAAACGACATTAACATCTCTCGCGAAATATGCTTGACAAAAACCCCCCATGACCAACAAAGTATAAATCAGCCTTTATCTAGCAGTCAATTAAGAGAGGGCTCCAAATTACATTTTGAAAAACTATCCTGGAAGACATTACATGTTAATATGTAGCTTCTGTGTCATGTTGGAAAAGCTCCAGCCATGGCAAAGTGTCAAAATCTGTCACACACTCCCACTGCATCCCATGTCCAAATTAACCAAGCCATAATCTCTACCACATTTACTTTTAGTCATCATCATTATCATTGCCTGCTTAATACTATATAAGGTCACGGTGAGCCAGAGGCTATCGCGGCAGACACAGGGCGCACGGCAACGTTATACCCAAGATAGGATACCAGTCTATCACAGGGCACCGGGGGGAATTCCATTAGCAGCAGTTAATTTACCCCAGGCCGCATGTCTTTGTGCTGTGGGAGGAAAACAGAATACCCAGCAAAAACCCATGTAGACATGGGGAGAACATTGAAACTCTGGAAAGAAAGGCAACCGAGCCAGGATTCGAACGCGAGGACCTCCTTGCTGTGACAGCAGCGCTACTCACTGCACCACCGTGCCACCCTTCACTTTTGCGAGAGAGTGCAATGTAGGTCATTATACATTGCACACATCTGGCGGTTGTAACCAAAAGGTAGCTCGTAGGGTGCGAGGTGTGAGCCTTATTATCCCCATACCTTTGCCCATCATAACTCAAACGCTTCCTTCACTATACCTTTGATACCCTTTGTCTGCCCCAGGATGTCACTGCCACCATTTCGCTCTTCTCCCTCTCCAATTGTCCCTGTTTCTGACTGACGTGTTATATATATGTCAGCGTCTACATAAGAATATGCTTGTCGTCTGTGTCTTGTCACTGCGTGTCTTGACGTGGCTGTGTGTTTAGTTTATCGTTTCATGTTCTCTGTCCGTTATGTGCTCTAGTTCTATTTCTCTCTCACGGGGTCTTGTTTTTGTGTCCGCATCTGTTCCTGTAATATTATCTGTATAAACCCCAGTAATTTCCTTATTTTATCCGTGGTGTTATATGCATTGTGATGGTGACCTACTGACCTTTAACAAAGCAATTCCACCCGAAGCACTCTCACTTTTCTCTCCTGGAAAACGGAATCTGGACCGTTGAAAGACTTTCAAGAGACATCTCTGCCACACAATAACCATGTCTCTGAGCATGCGGGGACCTTGATCCTTCACCTTTTGGCATGGAAAGCAATTGTCGGTACAATATTGAGCCTGTGAGCCATCCTTTTAAATTCCGTCGAGATTTGTGGAGTGTGTGTTTCAGCTGTCATGAGTGTGCCTACTAGACTGGTGGTGACTGAATACTTGTGAGTGCTTGGTTCATCTAATATTCTCCATGCTGAAGAAATGGCAGAGGAGCTACCCAGTCATCTTGGTGACTTAACGACCAACTGACAATCCAACTAGCCAATCCAATTGCTTAACATCGCCCAGCAAACCCAACAGTACTGTACATTACTAAGCCATGCAGTGTGACAACCAACCAATTAAACATAAATTGGTTCACACAAGTTAGAACTTGCGTTAATTTTATGCCAGAGAGCAAAGGAGCTAATGCGCAAGTTTTTTTTTTTTGCAGAATTGCCGTGACAAATCTGCTCCTGTTAAGTCAGGGCTTCTGAAACGCCAGTACTCATGCCAAAATAGTAGTGCAGCTTTGTATGTTTTGCTGATTTTCAGGTCCATTCTGTAAAAGCTTAATGTACTTTGGGATGGAGACGTCGTAATTATCACAACTTTGTAACGGTAGTGTCTGTGCCATCCTTGTTGTGAGTCATTTTTTCAAATTTGACAAGATTGGACCGTGACGCCAACACAGCCGGTCTCCCCCATTTTGTAGAGTACCTCTCTCCACGGTAAGGAACGACACATAGCACTATGTGACCCTCGGGTGAAAAACGCTCTATAAATGCAATTATTATTATTTTTAAGTATAGTATGAATAATAAACATGCCGTTACGGTAGTCACCTTGGAGGTAAAAAAAAAAACCGGGAAATATTTTGGTGTAATCACAGTAAGAGATGACTATGTGAAACTTATAAAAACCCACACGTTGCATGACTTTGAAAATGTGCAGATTTCCCAGAATAGCTACCGTACAGCACAGATGACATCCCTACCTACAGTATAAACCAGGGTGGCTACAAGGTTTTCAGCGTGAACCTCGACAACAAACAACACAAACGTACAACTGCTGGGCCGCGCCACCTCCATAGCGAACGGGGAAGAGCAGACTTGAGTGCGAGCTGGGATTATTTGAATGCCTCTGTGTTCATGGAGTGATGCCAGTGCGGCTAATGTTTCAACAAGGCCTTTGACAAGTCACCACCCTCTGCCGTTCTTTACCAGCTCTTATTGATTCGATGTGTTGTTGTGATTTGACGACCTTTGTAGATGCGACGATGTAGGTTTTCACGGCTTGACTCATGGTGATGGCTTCGAGAAACTGCTCTCTCTGGACAGACGCGTCGATCGCTCCCTCTCTCGCTCAACCATCGCACTGCGCTCGAGGATGCCGCGAACGTGTGAGGCGAAATGTCACGATCGAGAGAGCGAGCGATTGACGTGGCTGTCCCAAGAGAGAAGCTTTTAGAAACAATCGACATACAGATTCAAGAACCTCATCTCATCTCATTGTCTGAAACCGCTTAGTC